>NDXB01004017.1:0-17649 GCA_002631895.1 Agapornis roseicollis
CAGAGTAGAGGGGCAGGATCACCTCCTTTGACCTGCTGGTCACTCTCCTTTTGATGCAGCCCACGATACAGTTGGCTTTCTGGGCTGCAAGCGCAAATTGAAGCCAGCTCATGCTCATTTTCTCATCGACCAACACCCCCAAGACCTTCTCCTCAGGGCTGCTCTGAATCTCTTCTCTGCCCAACCTATAGCTGTGCCTGGGATTGCTCTGACCCAGGTGTAGGACCTTGCACTTGGCATGGTTAAATTTCATGAGGTTGGCATCAGCCCACCTCACAAGCGTGTCAAGGTCCCTCTGGATGCCATTCCTTCCCTCCAGCGTATCCACCGAACCACACAGCTTGGTGTCATTGGCAAACTTGCTGAGGGTGCACTCAATCCCACTGTCCATGTCAGCGACAAAGATATTGAACAAGACCGGTCCCAACACCAATCCCTGAGGGACACCACTTGCCACTGGCTTCCAGCCGGACACTGAGCCATTGACCACAACTCCTTGCATGTGGCCACCCAGCCAGTTCTTTATCCACCGAGTGCCCCACCTATCAAACTGATGTCTCTCCAATTCAGAGACAAGGATGTCATGTGGGACAGTGTCAAACACTTTGCACAAGTCCAGGTAGATGACGTCAACTGCTCTACCCCTGTCCATCAGTTCCATAGCCCCATTATAGAAGGCCACCAAATTGGTCAGGCAGGATTTCCCCTTAGTGAAGCCATGTTGGCTGTCACAAAGCACCTTGTTGTTTTTTATGTGCCTTAGCATTTTTTCCAGGAGAATCTGCTCCAGGATTTTGCCAGGCACAGAGGTGAGACTGACTGGTCTGTAATTCCCTGGGTCATCTGCTTCTTGAAAATGGGGATTATATTTCCCTTTTTCCAGTGGTCGGGAACTTCACCTGACTGCCACAATCTCTCAAATATGATGGCCAGTGGCTTAGCAACTTCACTCACCAGCTCCTTCGGGACCCGTGGATGAATTTCATCAGGTCCCATTGACTTGTGCACATTCAGGTTCTTGAAATGGTCTTGAACCAGATCCTCTTCTACAGTGAGCCCAAGGTCTTCATTCTCACAGTCCCTGCGTCTGACTTCCAAGACTTGGTTGGTGCAGTCAGAGCCTTTCCCGTTGAAGACTGAGGCAAAGAAGTTGTTCAGAACCTCAGCCTTCTCCAAATCCTGCGTTCACCTGATAATTTCTGGGGGGGACTATGTTGTCCCTGGACTGTCTTTTATTTGCAATGTACCTGTTGAATCCCTTCTTGTTATCCTTAACATCCCTTGCTAAGTTTAATTCTAACTGGGCCTTAGCTTTCCTTATGTGGTCCCTAGCTCCCCGGACAACATCCCTGTATTCATCCCAGGCTGCCTGTCCTTGCTTCCACCTTTTATAAGCCTCTTTCTTCCTTTGAATTTTTCTCAGCAGCTCCTTATCCATTCAAGGAGGTCTCCTGGTCCCCCTGCTACACTTCCTTCTAGTTCGGATGCAACACTCCTGAGCTTGTAGCAGGCAATCCTTGAATATCATCTAGCAGTCTTAAAGGACTAAAGGCCAAATTCCCTGTTGTCTTTAGTCTTTAGGTTTCCATATTAAATTGCATGATTGAGATCTTCTATTGTACTGAATTCACATACTGGGATTAAAAAAAATATCTTTTTAAGTGCCTTACAACTGAAGTTAATTTCAGGTTAGGGTAAGAATGAACTGAAATACAGAAAAGCTCACAACAACATGCAGCATTCAGAGCTGCAGAAGTACATCTGCACCCACATGCCTTAACTAATTGCTGCATGACTTAGAAATAATTCCTTCTAAGGCATGCTCAGACAAAAAATGGAAATGTTTAGTCTGTGCCAGCTTTGTAAAGTACTTGCTCCACAAAAGAACTTTACTGTGCTCTACTGTATAGTCCTTGTAAGGACCGAACTCCAGAGAAATCTCACACTGTGTTTCAAGAGTTCCATGCAGTAAATACTGTTGGTGCTCATGTACAAGAAGCATGCCCAGCACCAGGCCTTGTGTGGTAAAGACATTCATTTCAGGCAAAATGTTGTTCAGTATACAGGGGAGTGCTTTTAAACCATGTTCACTGTGGGAGAGCTTTTAAAAATAATGGTAGAATCCTTCGTTCTGGAATTCTTTAGCATTAGCTTATTCAGATTTCTACTGTGAACCCCAGTGATATCTTTAAAGGCAAAGGTATTTTGGGAAACTGCACAGGCCTGGCCAATATGACACAGGGCTATTGGGAGACCAGTGCTAGTATGTGTTCCATTGAACATTTAACATGCACAGTGCTCACTTTAATACGTGTGGTGTACCTATAGAGGTTGCACAGAAAGCAGTAACAGCTTTAGAGCCATGGCATGGATGATCATACAACAGGTTTGGAGAAAAATGATGTGTTTAACCCATTTTAGTTCTGACTATTCATGGATATGAGTGTGTTTGCCATTTTAATCTAAACAAGGTCTAAAGCTTTTTTCAGAATCAGTTTTATGTATTTCAAATTTAAGATGCTGTAACTGAATGTTCTGCTTTATTTCCATTTTGTTCTGCTGTTGAATATGGTAAACATCAATTTGAAAAATTCCTTTTACTAATGTATTGGCATTAGAATTTACTGTTGTAGTGAATATTAATTTCCTCCAGGACTACTGCAAAGTACAACAGGGATGCAAAAATAACATCAGTGATTTCATTTTATAGCTTATATGAATGTTTGTAGGGATTACTGGGGGTTTTGTGTGCATAATTTTTTGTCTCCTCAGCAAGCTATATGAATAAGTGGGCCACTGCATATATGCTTTAAAACTATTGCTCTTAGCGTTCTCGAAATATGCAAAGCAAGTAACTTTCTTGAATGTTGTGAGGATAATCCCAAGAGCAGTAGGAAAAGAGCACCTCAGCTTTATATTAAAAAACATACACACAAAACCTGAAAGGAGGTTGTCATGAACTGAGTGTTGGTCTCTTTCCCCAAGGAACAAGCTACAGAACAAGAGGAAATGGCATCGAGGTGTACGAGGGGAGGTTTAGATTGGAGATTAGGGAAAATTTCTGCACTGGAAAAGATGTCAAACATTGGACCAGGTTACCCAGAGAAGTGGTTAAATCATCATCCCTGGATGCATTTAAAAGACATGTAGGTATGGGACTTAGAAACATGGTTTAATGTTGGGCCTTGCAGTGCAAGGTTAATGGCTGGACTTGAAATCTTAAGGGTCTTGATTCCCACCTAAACCTGTGATTTCCAGAAGTAAACAGGTATAAGAAAGAACAAAATGTCTTAAATCCCAATCTTCAAGTATTTTGGGAAGCAAAGCCTCACTTACTACTAGCTTTTGTTCTCTTTTTGTTCACTGCTTTGCCTTTATGGGAGACTCAAATTTACTGCTGATTCTCCATGAAATTATCCCAGTGGGTTAGCCTAATTCTCCAGTGATAGTCTAGAGCTTAGGCAGTTAGTTCAGTTCATCATAAAGAAAGGGGCTAATTTGCACTTCCATGTGGTAAAACAGAAATTAGTCTTTTATGTCTTAACGTTTTGCGTGCAGCCCGCAGCTGCCAACAGCAATCTCCATTTCAAAACCCAGAACCAATAATGCTGGCTAAATCTGATTTAAAAGCCATTGTGTTTGTATCTTAATTAACAGTTTGGAGGAATAAATTATTGTCTCTTCCTAGAAGCTGTCTCCTCAGAATATAGCCGGTAGTATTAAGCAGCAGCAGACTTAATTGAGAAAGAAAGTAGCATTTGCGCAAGCCAAATAGTTTGTCTGTTACATCATAGCAATTAGTCTACATCCTGCCATGTTACGTGTCATTCAAAAATGCCAGACCACAACTCAGCCTTTGATATCTTGAAATATGTATATATGTTTACAGAAAGAAGATTTTTATGGTCCCTATTGCGTTAAGTAAAGAAAAAGATGAAACACATGAAATAATAAAAAAAAAAATTATAATCTTTCTGATCTACCTTTTCACTGAAAAAGAGCATTAAGACAGCACATGATGAATAGTAAAACAAGATGAAAAATAAATAAAGTCCCTTCAGGAAAAAATTAATAGTTTTATCCAAGCAGTAAGTCACTGAAAATGAAATAACATTTGCATTGAAATTTTAAGGGACAATATTGTTATTATAGCAAGTTTTCAACAGAATTCAATAGGTACCAGAAGTATTTCTCTTTCTTGCAATAATGACAACCAAGTTCCCAGCAGAGGTATGTGCACTTCTTTGTTCTTATTCCCTCATGATGTCCATCTGTGGCAGGGAATGGTGCCAGCTTCTGCTTCACTGATATAACCAAGATCTGCCCTGGCAGAGCAAATCAAATGCTTCTCTAGGTGAGACACACATTGTGTCCCTGTCAGCCCTTAGTAGAGAGCTTTTATGTTCCAGCTATTCCTCAAGAGTTACAAGTAAACAGCTGAGGAAAAAAGAGGGAAGCCACATAATCTGAAGGAGCAAGTAAGTGATATAAATCTGTAGACTTCTCAGTCTCAACACCTAAAGGCAGGCATTGGTGGTTTCTCAGTATAATATAGTTCTGTTGTCTTCATTTCAAGTTTTTATACTTCAGTACTGGATCTCTAGTAAGCATAGTGTAATGCACTGATTTATAATACTAACTGTACAAATGTCACTGATAAGTTACATGATAGCAATAAATTCCACTTTTTGTGCTACCAATTGTTAGAATTTAGGCACAAGTCTCCTAAGATAAAAGGCTTCTAATTACTCTTTATGTTTCTACATCTAGGACATCCATTCTAGTTTTACTATAGCCCATTAAACAGCTGAAAAACAGGGTGACTCTTTATGAAGGAAATTTTCCATAGGAAAGTGGATTTTACTTATATTGCTTCATCCATTAGAACATTTCTTTTGCTCCTTCTGAAAAGAAAACACAAAACAATATTCATACTAACTCATTTACCAAGAAATGGTAATGGAAAAGAGTACAAGTAGAACCACATCACTGCTGAAAGTGGAAATGGAAACTCAATTCAAAAAATGCAATCTAGCTGAATCACAACAGGCAAAAAGATGGATAATGGGATTGCTTAAACAAAATGGGGTTCTTGGCGTAATGCCTTGTGATACCATAATTCAGACTCCAATTGAAATATAAGAAAATAGTCAGCAAAGGCTTGTGATAATATTCTGTAGCACCATTAAGCTTGTCTTTCAGTCTTCAGGCCAAATATGGAACTTGAATTTGCTGGAAGTAATGATCCCAGAAAGCAGTGACAGATAGGAGTGTTATGGTTTGGCCCAGCCTCCTGACCAGAGACGCAACTGTCTTTGTCTGCGTCTGCTAGGTTTCTGTACTAAGTGCATTGAGAAATAATACAGTAAGAAAGGCAGGAAAGAGAAATGTGCTGGTTGAGAGCAGCCAAGATTTAAAAATGACTGTCTTATTACCTCATTCCTTCAAGACACACCATATTTTACGAACATTTCCGGAAAATTATCTAAACTCCACAAGTTGCTCTTCTCTCTAGCACTGGAGAATAACTGCAGGTGAGCTTTCCCACTACTGAGGGAAAATGCTGCCTAAATACCTGTCTTAGTCCTGTAATTTTGTGAATGAGAAAGACTTCAGTCATTCAGCAGTAAGCAATTAACCTTTTTATCCAGCTAGTACTTATTTCAACTGTGTATTGAAGGAGCTTGAATCAGATACTCTTTGGCATTAGGATCATTTTGAAATTAAAGGTCTGGATTTTCACACCTGGGGTTGGTAAGCTCAGGCATTTCACTTTGCTAGAGAAAAACTAAAAAATGAGGGAAAACCTGAGAGGTATGAGTTCAAAGACTACAGCTGTAACAGATTAGATGTGATGCCTCTAAACACATTGGTTTTGAATAGTGGAATAGCTCTAATAAATACTGTCTACCAGATTTTACATGATATGTTATGTCCATACATTGGAACTTGGAATGATTTGCATGTTTCAGACACGTGTCACACAGAGGGACTGACTGTTGGAGTCATATATGTTTCTTGAATGCACAAGATTTGCTCTTTAGGAACAAATCACAGTTTTAGCAGCTGCTAAAAAGTCAATTTTGAGTAACAGTAAAAATAACATGCCTATTGTTTTAATTTGTGGACTGAAAAAGTGTTTGTTGTCCCATCATAATGACGGTGCCCCTCAAAAGGAAAATCTTGGAGTTTTCTCCTGAGATCTTATTGCAATTGAGGTATATAGTCTCTTTCCTAAGGCTGTCATAGCCTCAAAGACTACACTTCAGAATTTTCCTTTAAGGGCTCCAGTTAAAGGCAGCGTAAGAGAATTATAAATCACTATAAACTACACTTTAGCAATAGACATTATTTTTCTTTCCTTTGCTGAGTATTGTCTATGTTTCATTACAATCTTGATTAATTTTATTTCACCTTAGAATGGTCTTCTATTTTAAAATAAAATGTTTTAAGCTTTCTTTGTGGTCTTCTTTTTAAAAAATATTATTCCTTTAGTACCACTTTTTATAGCTTTCTACTTTTTAGAAAGAAGCAAAGATACACTTAGGCCTGTTATTTTAAAAGCCTTGCTAAGTAACATCATATTATCTTTTGTTGTCTTTCTTTCCCTCTCTGTTCTTTTGATCAATTGAAGTTAATCACTTGCTCTTTACATTGTGCTTTGTATGCCAAAAGCTGATAAAGTAATGGAAACCAAATTTGAACACACTGAAACTTGCAAAAAATCTACTATTGAAAATGGATGAAACTTCATCAGAAATTGTGGGCATTGCGAAAAGGTAGAGTGGAAAATATGAAAAATTTACTGACTGAATAGTTAGATAAGATATACTGTAAGACCAATGGGAACATAAGGTCCTTCAAAATGCAGCTCTTAAAGAGGCTCAGGAAAATTTGTCAGACTGCATGGTGCTGAGCCAGACATGTTTTTAACAGGAACACATGCAGTGTAGCAGCAGTCACAGTAAAGAGCCAAGTTAAAAGAAAATACAGCTTGTTCTTCAGTTGCTCTTCTTGGAACAGTTCCACTTTATATAAAATATTGAGTATTCATTAAACCAGAGAAAACTAGTGAAAGGAGGAACTTCACTACCCAGCAGTTAAGAGTACTCATTTGGGAAGAATGACATTCAAATCTCTGCTCAAAAAAACCATTTAATTATTTATGCAATCAGAATTCAACAGGATAACTTCAGTCACAACTTGTCACATCAGCTTAAAAGTTAGAACAGCTACTGGGGAGACAGAGGACCAGAGTCATGCCACTAAATAATGCATACCACGGCATAAAATTCAGTCTTCTGCATCCCAAATCAGATCCCTAATCATTAGGCTTCTCTGACTGACTTTGTACCTATTATTCATTTTTTAAGTAAAGATTTTCGTATGCCTCTTTTATATTATTTTCAAATATCTTGGTTTTATCCTGACATGGAGTGGGAAAATTATAATGTCTAGAATACTTTTACAGCAAAGGAATAAATGAACTGTTCTAAGCTAGGTATTTGCTATTTGACTGTGTGAGTGTGTTTTGGAGTGTGTTTCCCCAATGGCACCCTGTTGTCAGGAAATTCACTTACTGTGAGAAACTTTTCCAGTGCATCAGTAACCATTATGGTGAATACACATCTTCAGATGAAACAAGTCTATATTTTCCTAAGCCACTTTGGGTTGAAATGATAACACATGAGCACGATTCTTAGATAGAATGTTGAAGTGGCTGTTGATGTGCAAGAGTGTGACTAGATCATGGAGTGCGGGATCGTAACTTTGGAATAACATTTTAAATAGAACCCATATCAGTAGTGAGTGAGCTTTTTTCTATCTACTAGATGCATTTTCAACCAACCCATCCTGATAATTGCCAGTACAATGAATACCAAATGACTTCATATGTTGTTAGGGGAAGGTGCTTCTTATGCTATATCCTGCCTTACTATTCTTTCCCTGAGCAGGAAAGGAATGTCATGGCAGTAAACATGATTGAACAGTACACACTATATTACTAATATTTTAACTAATTTTCACTTTCTGTACTTCAAATATAACACAAAAAAATTACCTGACTTCAGCTAATTTTTGCAATTTGTTGTGATTCTGATCATTGCTAGTTGTGATCCTTCCTCCCAGAGTCTCTGAAGATTTTCTGAATCTCATCCATATTCTCATGCTGAGTCCAAATGTAAACACTGCAACCTATGTTTTGTAACATGGAGTATTTTGGTAAAAGCATTTCTAAGATTTTTATGGAGAAATATCAGTTTTTAAATTACTGAAGAAAGCTGGAAAAATTAAGATTTGAGATAAATTAATAACACCGGTGTGAACTGAAAGTTTTCGATTATGTCTCTGAATCCAGTGTTTGGACACCCGGCTTTACTGTACCAGTTGCCACATACAGTATTGAATGCCATCTAAAATCCTTTATGTGACACTAGTTATATTTTTTGTAGTTTCATAATAGAAAAGTTTTTACATAGACACAAATAATTTCAAAGAAGTTTTCACTAATATCAGCTGCCTTTTTGAGGATAGGAAGCATTCCATAGATGAAATTTATCTAACGGAAAAAATGTACCCATGGTATCTGTCTGTATGAGGACTGGAGCAGAAAATAGATCATGTCTTATTATTTGGTTTTAGCCTCTTCTAATTCCCTTTACATATTCTCATTTTGAATATATTTGTGGCATTTTTGTTTTTTATTTTTTTATGTATTAAAAACTGCATGCAGTTTTTACTTTTACATTATATGATTGGGCTCTGATGGCTACCTTTACCTATGTGCCTTCCAATTTTAAGTTCTTCCTTATTTTTAAATAAGTAGAATACTCCTGATATGTCAAATAGTGCATATAAGTCTCTTACCTATAAGGCACTCTCAATACATACCCTATATTTCTTCTTTTTCTGGGCCACACCTTACTACTGCACTTTGAGCATTTCTTAAAATGTAGCTAGTGGTCCTTAAATTCTTGGGCTATCTATCAAGAAATAATATCTATCAATTTTCACGTCTAAGTCTGCTTTTCTGTAGGACACTACCCCTCTTTTGATGTTTCATTTTCCTAGATTAATACGTAATTTCTTATTAAACTCATGCAAATTACTTTCCACCTTCAGGTAATTACTCAGTTCTTTCTTTAATACTTTTCCTTTGTTTTAGCCAGTTATCTCTTAGGAATTTTACCTAAGAGAGTATTTGTTTTTTACTGATGTTGCATTAGACTTATTACGTATCTCCAACAGTTAACTAGAGATGGAAGTCTACCATGACATTACTCTTCTTTCTTCGCACTTGAGTTTACACTTTGATCTTTTTTGATGCTCAAAATAAGTACATGTACTGAAAAAATATATTCTTGGATTTTCTCTTGTGTTCTTTGTAAATAATTTGTACTCTTATACCAGTACATATCTCACAGTTTGTTCTACCACGTTTCCCTGATGTCGGAGCTGTCATGGCTTTGGCTGTATGCTCAGCTTCTTATTGCTTCTCTTTATTTCCTATACTCCTTACATACATAAAAACATCAGAATGTATCCAATAAATCTTATTCTTATCTCACATACAGTATTTTTGCTGTTCTCTTTTTCCCCCTAGAAGCTAATTCTTTAACAAGGTTATTTTACCATATTTCACTCTCTTCTAGTCCTTTAAAACCTACACCTTTAAATTTTTAAGGCTTTGCTTTCTAGAATTAGGAGTCTATACCTGATCATTTCTCTCCTTCTTGAGAGCAGAGGACAACTTCAAGGAGGTTAAAGCTTTCTAGTTGACCTCAGTGCAAAACAGTTTGTTTCCAAAATGCATTTGCACCTGACTGACCTTTACTCATGTGTTTATTTCTACATTTATTACTCCAACTGAACTTCCAGCATATTGAAGTAACTTTTGACTTGCTATAGGTCACCTCTAGCATATTGTTAATACTCACATAGAAAATGCATATACTACTAAGAGAGCTAGATTGACTTAATATAATACTCCTTGCTCTTTAGGAGACAAAACCTCTCCCTGAATTGTAGGTCTTATCAGCAGGCAGGTTGCTTTACTGCTCACTGGGGAACTTCTAGCCTGCTCTACCATGTGTTTCTCCATTTGGAGCTGTAGCTGTAGCTTCTTATCTGCCACTAAAACTCATTCCTCCACCTTGATTGTCATGGTTTCCTATTGTTTTTTACAATAGTAATAAATGGTTCTTGAAGCCAGTGACAAATCCACATGGGTAAAAAGTGTGTGTCTGCTTGCTGGCTGGGCCAGGCAGTGTCTGTACTCCTCAGCTGAAACAGAAGTGTTTTTCTCCTGACGTTGATGCAGATGGATACCACAACATGAGTTCACAAATCTGTCTCCCTATGCATTTGGGTTGGGGAAAAATAAGGGGAAAAATATTCTAACAAAATCTTTTAAATTTGTGTGCTATGTTGGCTGATAGGCTTCCTTTTTCTCATATAGGACACAAAGTTTAAGAAGCTCCTGTAAATTCTTATAGCTCTGAGAATACATTACCTTGACCACATTGATTCCATTTTCCCTTGTGACATATATTCATTTGCTGCCTTTAGTAGTTTACCAAGGACAGAAGCAGTAAGACAATGTGTACGTGGCAAAAATGTATATATGGTAGAGGAACCTGTATATAACAGATGATCAGGAGGTGCTAACTTTGTTTAGAATGTATCAAAAATAACAAGAGAGCAAAACATATACAAATCATACATATGCAACATACATAAACACAGATGGCAGAAAGATTTGTAGAGACACACTGTGTCTGAGTCAGCAGAGACTTGAGATGCAGAGCACAGACCCGAATTGCAGAGAACTGCCAGGGAGTCCCTTTGGGAATAAGATTTTTGCCTTGAAATAGTCATTATTAGAAGGTGTTTCTGAGCCGGTACTTCATATCATATATATTTTTAAAATTGTGTAAACTACATCCCAGTTGAAGATGTACATGCACATGCTTTGTACTCCCAGATAAATAAAAAAAAAAAACAGCAGGCTAATCACATGATGCCCTTAACCTGTGAAAGATTTCAAACTAAGTTTATAGAATGTTATTATTTTAGTATATATTTTAATATGTTTTTGGAGTCATCAGATCAGGTGTTTATTTAGATTCCTGCCTTTTGACCGTCTCTAAAGAAGCTATGCAATAGCATACTAATACCCTTAACTTTCTCTAAAGAATCAATTAATAAATTTACCATTTAAAGCTTTGTATAATAAAAGCATAACACAGAGATGGTGCATTTCATTGTTGTTACAGTCTGGGAGCTAGACTCTGTCCTACATTCACAAAGAAGCAGATGACACAACTGTTTTAGGATGCTGTGTTACACTGAAGATTTATATATCATTTCAGCTAACCCTAGGTAAAGTTGACACGGCACTATAGTGATAATACTTTAAACTTATTTATTTATTCTATGACTTAACTGTGCACAATATACAATCATTTTATTCCAGCTAAAAATAGTCTGGCATTTTATTTATTCACAGTTACATTTCATAGAATCGTAGAATGGCTTCATTGGGAAGGGACCTTAAAGCTCATCAAGATCATTTCAACTAGTTTTGTATAAACCTATAGGTAAAATTAGAGTGGACATAAATCTGTTTTCACAAAGTCTGATTTTTTCACAGAAAACACAGGTATCGCATAGGTTTCTACAGCCTATAACTATACTCTGAAAAATGTGCACTGCTTTATCACTGCATAACTTTTTTCTCCTTTTCCAGCACACCTTCCCACACTTTCTTTTTCTTCAGTGAATCAAGATGCATGTTTACAGTACATGTGGCAAAGAAACGGAACATCATTTAAGATACTCTGCTGATGTTACACTTTGCATGAACTGGTATTTTTTATAGTTTGGTCAAACACTCGAAATAGAACTTGGTCATGCTTTAAATACTAATTTTCTGGAGAGTCTGTTGAATCTGAGGAAATTGTAAACAAGAATGCAAATGTGCTTTATTTGTCTCTGCAGTTTTCATCCTGTGGTTCCTGGAGCATTTTACATGTGTTAATGACTTGAGCTTCACACCACTCCATGGGAAAAAGACAGCATTATCCCCATTTAGCAGTGCAGGAAATGAAGGAATGTGTGTGAGTTATTTAAAGGTATTAGGTGTCTATCTACATGATGAAGTGCTGAAATGCTTAAAAAAAACTTGGCCCACTGAAATTTGATGATTTAGTCAAGAATATAAAGGAAATCTGTGGCTGTGCCAGGAATCCAGAGCCCCTAATCCCCTTTTCTAGTACTAACAGGACAGTGTGCAGATGCTGAGTGTAAAGAACCCCTGTTTATTCCAGTGTCTATGTCCAACAGGGAAAGGGTTGAAAAGAAAGTTCAGTTTGAACAGCAGATTCTTACCGTAGCCATGCCATGTCTATTTGCATTGGTGGAAATATCATATTTTTTTTTTTTCTACTGGCAGGATGAGAATCTTATTTCTATCTTTGTTGCTTTTTAAAGAAAATATGTAAAATATGTAATAAGGGAAGGAGGAAAAAGGTCAAATCCTATTTGCATTTTTAATGGCTTTTTATGAAAAACTGTGGCTTCATTCTTTGTGGGCATGCAAAGGCTGGTGGATTCGAGTCTAATAGCTAATTTAAACTTTTCTATATGTATTCTTCAGAAGAGAAAAATCAGATGCTTTAATCTTCTCATGTTTTTGGGGGAAGAGATCAGAAGACAAAATAGTTAGATGAAACCAACCATTGTAAACAATTACAGAGATTTATGTAAAGTAATAATGACAAAGTAAACTCACTTAAATATTTACAAGACCAACCTGGAAATCAAACTGTGTGAGATTAAAGGCTTATGTAAGTTTTCTTCTTTACCTAAAGATTGAAATATATCCTCACGTTAGCTTATTATAATACCTAATTATGAAAGAAAAAATGATATTAAAATGCAATTTCTTCTGATGCTATTATGCTGTGCACATCACTGACTCAGCATAGTAAAGTTTAGACAGGGCTGTCTGCTCTTTGTTCTGCTGACTAAGTGTTCAGTCCCTTAGTTTCTGCTGAAAAGCGGATTTCAAAGAACAGTTTTTTAGCTGGAGCTACATGTCCACACCAAACCCCTGACTGAATGCTAAGACTTTCGCTATCTTTTGCAGTTGTAAATTCATTCATCTAAGCATTCCCAAATCATGGACCCTTCCCATGGAATGTAACATTTAAGAAGGCTGAGATTTTTGGGAATATGCTGATGTTTAGGTTTGTTCTGCTCAACTGTCCAATGTTGGATATAACAAGCTGAACTTTGAATCTTTACACTGTCTCTTAAGAAGCAGGAACTTAAAACCTAGTGTCCACATGTGATAATCATTTGGTTGTCTATTCTTGAAAGAGTCATTCTAAATGTTTTGGAGATGTTCTTCTTTATAAATAATTATATATTTAATGAAGTGAAACTGGAATCTCTTGTTCCCACCTCAGTGCCCTAACCACTGAGCCTGAAAGTCCTTGTCTACTTCTCTTTGGCTCAATGAGTATTTAATTATTATCCCAAGTGGACTAATGCCAACAGATTAAGAGCTTTTCTATGATACCCAATAGTCTGGTGGGTGGGACACACTCCTGGATATTTCTTGTTCCTGTCTCACTCAGTGGCTTGGAAAACATATTTCTGACCTGCAAAAGGATTACCTGATGTTGGAGTAGGTCCCTCTAAGTGTTTACTTTGCTTAAGCTTAACAACTGACTACAGTAAAAATGAAGCATGTCTGTAAATGTTTTGTGTTGAGGTTTCAAATGGTATTTTAATTAGTAACATAGAAGTTGAAGTTAATATTATCAATTCAACACTACATGGTACTTGGCTTATAAATAAGCAAGAACACCTGCAGCATGAAAAATTCAAACAAAAAGCAAAGGTGAAGCTGAAGGCTGTTTCTGAAGAAAAGTGGTGGGGTAGGAACTGCAACTGGGAAATTAGTGCAACCCATAGCTGTTTGAGGAGTCAATTGAATCTTTGGCAGCAGGCTCGCCAACTTTGTGAAGTGGACTTTAAACTGAAGGACTCCAGAAACAGGTCCAAAGTGTCAGTGCATATGCTATTGTACCCAACTGGGGAACAAGCTAGACCAACCCAAGCAGAAAGAAATGTTCCTTAGCTGCCTCCCAAAATGAGAACCAGAAGGCAACCCATCTCAAGGATGTGTATGGCTGTGGTAGATCCTCTTGCACTCCTCCTGGAAAATCTCCATGCTCAATGAACATTCTGAAATGGCTCTAATCCTCTATACCAATGCACACAGCATGGGGAATAAACAGGAAGAATTAGAAACCTATGTGGTTGCAGGGCCATAATCTCATTGCAATTACAGAGACATGGTGGGATAGATGGCATGACTGGAATGCTGTCATGGATAGCTACATACATTTTAGAAAACACAGGCCAGCAAGATGAGGTGTTGGAGTTACTCTTTATGTGAGAGTGCAACAGGAGTGTATTGAGCTCTGCCTAGGGGTGGATGAAGAATGAGTTGAGAGCTTACAGGTAAGAATTAAGAGGTAAGCTAGCACGGGTGGTGTTGCTGTGGGTGTTTACTACAGATCACCCAATCAGGCAAGGTCTTTTACAGACAGCTGGAAGTAGCCTCACGATCACAGGCCAATTCTCATGGGGGTTTTCAAACACCGTGATAGCTGCTGGAAGGACAACACAGCTAAGCTCACACTGTCCAGGAGGTTCCTGCAAGCACTGACAACAACTTTTTGACACAGGTGGTGGGGAAGCTGAGGAGAGATGTGGTGCTGGACCTCGTACTGACAAAGAAGGACTGGTTGGGAATGTGAAGGCTTTGGTCAGCCTTGGCTGCATGAGATGGTGGTCTTCAGGATACCGTGTGGAAGAATCAGGGCAACCCTGGACTTCAAGAAAGTTAACTTTGGCCTCTTCAAGGACCTACTTGGAGGAATCACACGGGTTAGGGGACTAGAAGGTGGCAGGAGTCTAAGGAAGTTGGTTAATATTCAAGCACCACTTCTATAAACTCAAGATTGGTGCATCCCTATGAAGAAGTAATCAAGTAAAGAGGGCAGGACACCTGCATGGATAAGCAAGAAGCTTCTGGAAAAACTCAAACAGAAGAAGGAAGTTTATGGAATGTGGAAAAAGGGACAAGTCACTTGGGAGAAATATAGGAACATTGTCACAGTATACAGGGATGTGATGAGGAAGGCAAAGGTTCACTTAGCATTCTAGCAAGAAATGTCAAGGACAACAAGAAAGGGCTTCTTCAGTACATCAGTAGTAAAAGGAAGAGCAGGGAAGAAGGTCCAAGCAGTGAACTCATTGCTGAATGAGGCAGATACCCTGGTTATGAAGGATACAGAGAAGGCAGTTACTGAACACCTTCTTTGTTTCAGTCTTTACTGCTAAGGCCAGGTTTCAGGAATTCTAGACCTTGGAGGCAAGAGA
Source organism: Agapornis roseicollis (assembly GCA_002631895.1). Lineage (NCBI taxonomy): Eukaryota > Metazoa > Chordata > Aves > Psittaciformes > Psittacidae > Agapornis > Agapornis roseicollis. The sequence continues at coordinate 15,460 of NDXB01004017.1, forward strand.
GGAATTCTGGAGAAAACAGGCTGAGAAAGTTGGGACTGTTTAGCCTGGGGAAGAGAAGGCTGCGTGGTGACCTCATAGCAACCTTCCAGTATCTGAAGGGGGCCTCTAGGGATGCTGCGGTGGGACTCTTCATTGGGGACTGTAGTGACAGGACAAGGGGTAATGGGTTCAAACTTAAAGAGATTTAGATTGGATATAAGGAAGAAATTCTTTCCTGTTAGGGTGGTGAGATGCCGGAATGGGTTGCCCAGGGAAGTTATGAATGCCCCATCCCTGGCAGTGTTCAAGGCTGGGTTGGATGAAACCTTGGGTGACATGGTTTAGTGTGAGGTATCCCTGCTTATGGCAGGGGGGTTGAAACTAGGTGATTTTCAGGTCCTTTCCAACCCTAACTATTCTATGATTGTACGAAAGGAAGGCTCTCCTTTGGTCGAGGATGATTGTGTTAGAGATTAGCCAAACTTGACACTCATAAAAATATGGGCCCCAATGGGATGCACCCACAAGTGCTGAGGGAGCAGATGTTATTGCTAAGTCATGCTCCATCATCTTTGAAAGATCTTGGAGAACTGGAGAAGTTCCTGAAGACTAAAGGAAAACTAAAATCACGTCAGCCTTCAAAAGGTAAGAAGGAAGACATAGGAAACTACATGCCAGTCAGCATCACCTCCATCCCTGGAAAGGTGGTGGAACAGCTCAGCATGGAGGTCTTCTCTAAGAAAGTGAAAGGAAAGAAAAGAAGGTTATCAGGAGTAGTAAGAATGGCTTCACCAAGGGAAAATCATGCTTGACTATCTACCTTTTATGATGGAATGACTGGCTAGGTAGATGATGGGAGAGCCGTAGATGTTGTCCACCTTGATTTCAGCAAGGCTTTTGACACTAGTCTCCTGTAACATCATCATAGGCAAGCTCAGGAAGTATGGATTAGATGAGTGGACAGTGAGGCGGATTGAGAACTGGCTGAATGGCAGAGTTCAAAGGGTTGTGATCAGTGGTGCAGCATCTAGTAGAAGCCTGTAGCTAGTGGTGTTGCCCAGGGGCCAGTACTGAGCCTGGTCTTGTTCAGCTTATTCATCAGTCCATGACCTGGATGAAGGGCTAGAGTGTACCCTCAGTAAGCTTGCTGATGGTGCAAAACTGGGAGGAGTGGCAGATACACCCAAAAGCTGTGCTGTCATTAAGCAAGACTTGTACAGGTTAGAGAGTTGGGTGAACAGTAACCTAATGAAGTTCAACACAGGCAAGTGCAGGGTCCTACACCTGGGAAGGAATAACCCAATGCACCAGCACAGGCTAGGGTTGACCTGCTAGGAAGCAGATCTGCAGAGAAGGAAGTGGGTACGTGGTGGACAACAATTGTCCATGAGCCAGCATGTGTCCCTGTGGCCAAGAAGGTCAAAGGTACCCCGGCTTCATTAGGAAAAGTATTGCCAGCAGGTCAAGAGGGGTGATCCTCACCTTCTACTCTGCCCTGGTGAGACCAGATCTGGAGTCCTGTGTCCAGCTGTGGGATCTCCAGTTCAAGAAAGTCAAGGAACTACTGGGGCTGGTCCAGCAGAGGGCTATAAAGATGGTTAGGGGACTGGAGCATCCCCTTCTAGGAGGAAAGACTGATAGAGCTGGGCCTGTTTAGTCTGAAGAAGAGATACCTAGAGAAGACCTCATCAATGGCAAATGTCAAGAGGATGGGCTAGATTCTTTTCAATGATTAAAGAGCAATGGGCACACACTGAAACACAGGGAATTGCATCTGAATATAAGGAAAGGCTTCTTTACTTTGAGAGTGACAGAACACTGGAACAGGCTGCCCAGATAGGTAGTGGAGTCTCCTTGCCTGGTAATATTCAAAACCTATCTGCATGCAATCCTGTGCAACCTGCTTTAGGTGAACCTGCTTTGGAAGGGGAAGTTGGGTGAGATGATCTCTAGAGGTCTCTTCAAACCCCAACAATTCTGTGATTTGTGACAAGTGTTCAAGAGAAAAGATGGTGTTGAAAATCAATAGCTTTGAAAAACATACAGAAATAATGAGGCACAGCAAGGTAAATGGAAATATCTGAGCTTACATCAAGGTCTCTAGGGTTGCATTTCATCCCTCCTTATTTCTTCAGTAATATCTTCTTTTCACCATAGATTTTTTTTTTTTTTTTTTTGGTGGGGGGGACAGATTTTTTGGTATTTAATTTT
>NDXB01004017.1:17737-39406 GCA_002631895.1 Agapornis roseicollis
TTTTTTTTTTTTTTTTTGGTGAGGGAGACAGCATATTGAGTATTAAATTCCTAGTTTCAAACGCAGAATGAAGTGGATAGCTGACACAATCTTGGATTAGTGATGTCTAGATCCTTTCAGACTGTGTATACCAACACTTTTATGTGACAATAAAGTGTGCTAGAAACCAATCGTCAAGTATCATTATTCAGATAGAAATGAAAGCTGTTGCTGAATTACATCTCCTGTTAATGTCATTTAAATTTGAGACATGAGAAGGAAAAATATTTCTTGAATGGATTGAAAATACTTAGGGGAAAACAGAAAAATGAAAAATATTAATTATTTGACAATATTTTTTAATCAATATATCTGAATTTATAACCTGACAAACTATTGGCATGCTTAATTTTGATAAGCCAACATATACTAATTATCAAGTTTTTCAGATCTGCACTTCTACAAATGATTTTAACATGCCTGGTCTTGCCTTTGTCACTGAAATGTTCTTTGCTGCTTTTTCATTTCAGTTCATATTATTTATTTTTAGCTACTTTTATCTAACTATTTTCAGCTTTTACTGATTTCTTTTCACCTAAGCAATAATGTATGTTGGCTACCGCTGTGCCTGTACCTGTACCTGAGATCTGTTGTTACCAGAAGGTTATTTAATAGGGAAAGGCTGGCACTGAGTAAGAAAACCACATGAAAAATATTTGCACTGATGGTTAGACATCCCCCCAAGCTCATTATTTTCTGTTCTCTCTCAGGTGTGAGAGTGCAGTGGAGGTCGTGGTGAGTCTAAGAACAGCCACCCTGACAGATTTGCAGGCATAGTAATCTCAACAACACTTTGCTGGGCACAAAAGCTCTCAATACTTCTCAAAAATTTACATTTGGAAGGAATGAGCCAATTGTATTATGGGAAGTTAGGCAAGTCTCATAAGCAGCAAAACCTGGCTGGGTTATTCTAGTTTAGGCTGCTAAAACTAGAACTGCACTCAAGTCTTCCTGCCTTCTTACCACAGGTGAAGAGTATTGCACAAAGCCCAGTGTACCTAATTTGTGGTTCTGTCCTGTAACTTCCCACACCAAGGAATTCTGCACAAGTGATATAGAGCTCATTTGACTCCTGCTAGCACAGAAATGAATTCCAAAAGGAACCTGTATTTCTTCTGTACAGCATGTCCTCAAAGGAATGAGAAAAACAATAAAAGTAGGTATTAGCACTAATTGTAACTGAAAACTAGTAAAGCAAGATATACTGCACATGGAGATAGCAAGATGAAAGCTTTGTTTGCACAAGATAAATTTGTTTTCATGGTGCCTGTGGTTTCTCTTAGCTTCTGTTACCTCTCTCAAAGGTGAGAGAGGAAACTAAGAACTCCAAACACAGGAAAATTGTGTGGAAAAGTGTCCATCTTGGTTTTGCACTTACTTTTAAGATTTCTGTTCCCAAACATACACCCTAAGAAGCCTGAAGTATTTCAAAGACAATACGGATAAACTGCTGTGTTACTGCAGAGAGAAGAAATTAATAAGGGATAAATAATTCAAAGCAAAAGTGTCTTGCATTATGGAGTGTGATCATGAACACATGGTTTGCAAAAACGTGCCTATGTGTATTAGATCTCCTACTGTGTATTCTCCAGGATACTGTCAACAGCTGAAGCAGAAAAACAGTCAGCTGTTGTTCAGTGCAAGTATAGACATATTCAGCTGATGATCAGGTTTACATTCATTGCTCGGAAATGCAGGTATAGAAATACACAGCACCTGTGGTAAAAGTTTTGGTTCTGTCTTCCTTTAAGATTATGTTAAAAAACAGTTCAACTCACTCATAAATGTTCAGTATTATATTTTCTAAGGTAGATCAGGCCTGCTGCTTTCTGGCATCTGTGAGCTGTGAAAAACAACTTGCTTACCATACATTTGATGTGACCATTCACTCCTCTTAGAACAGTTAAACTCCTCTGTGCAGAGGGCTTTTGAATTTGAGTACATTTAGCAACCACCAGCTATAGGTTTTAACTCCACAAAACCTCTGTGTAAGCTCCTTCAGTGGTATCCACTAAATGCAGTTTTCTACCAAGTTCTACCTTTTATGAAATAGGCTGCAGGATATTAACCTAAATGTAAAAATGCCTTGTTCCCAACATTTTTTTTTTCATAGAATCCATTAGGTGGATTGGTTGGTTAGAATTTAGCAGTAGATTAACAGATTTTTTTTTATATACTTTCAATTAGAGACCTGCAAACACTGAAGTATGAACTTTTCTATAGTGGAAAATATCAGTTTGGATGACTCACTGTTTTCTCTCCTTACAGCAAATAAAATATATAGCATTTAAGTACTTGAATTGCCTTAGGGTTTAAGTCTTCTGCTTACTGAAATTTTCCAAATTAAAGTGTGATGTAATCTATCTTATTTTATGGCATTATAATAAACTGGACTTCTGGTTATTTAGGGAGTACACAAGTCTTGACATTTAAAAATAATTGTTGTTTGACATCAGAGCATTTCATTTATCTACACTTAAATATTACAGGATTTGTGAACTTATTTATATGGATACCTCCTATCAATAAAATCAAAGTAGAAAGGACTGGATATCCCAAGCTTGAGACTTTGAAAGTTATTACCACTTTTCTGTCTTTTCTTGCAGATAGACTGATGCTAGGGTAAGATATCAGCAAGACATTGTATTTTAATGTTATCATAATGTGGCCATCCATTCCAGGATTTCTATGAAAATCTGTGCTTGTGTACTTCTCACAGAGCCCTACTGACTTCTAAATGTGAACGGTTGTGATAACGCAGCTGTTTGGTCATAACAGATAGGCCTGGAAGAGTATTCTTGTAACTGCAATTAACCACGAAATAGAATCCTTGTCCAGAAAGACAAACTTCACACTTAAATTGTTGACTGATCACAACCTGCATACACCCCCAAACATTTAATAATGAATGCAAGACATTGCACAAGCCTGCTCTACAGAATGACTGGCATGCCTTTGTGAATCCAGTGCATATCTCCTGTGCTACCACTGAGAAACAGCTTGACCTTAAAACTGCAGATCTCAGGAAAGCCAGCTGTTAACTTTAAGGCATGTGCTTTACATGCCAGGGTAGAAATAGTGTCTGTGGCTCTGGGCAATCTCTATTAAAATTCCCCTGTGAAAGCAGAGGTAAGGGGATTTCCTTCCTCCTAAAGAAGGCACTGCTTTGATGAATACTGCTGTATCGTCCATTTCAACAGCAGCTCATTCTGAAGGATCACGTCAAGAGGAATTTTTTTTATTTCATCAAATGCCAAGGTTTTTTAAACACCTGGAATGAAACTACCTGCAGCCTCCCAGCAAACATATCCTTCCCTTTTCTTTAGTTTATCCAAAACACTAAATCAAATGCTGATGCAGAATGTGCTAGTTCATTTCATAATGCCTGCTTTAAAGGAAAAGGCTGCAGCTGCTGAGGATCTATTCTTCTTTCTGGCTCTTTCTGTTCCTACCAAAGGAGGATCTATTCTTCTTTCTGGCTCTTTCTGTTCCTACCAAAGGTGGTGGGAGGTCTGACTAAAAAGCATAGGATTTCATTCTCAATTGGCAATGTTACTGCCATCAGGCTACCTGTTTGGCCCTCTGTGATAGACCTGTGTCAGCTAAATCATGGGTGACAGTTTAGCATTATGATCTTTCTGCCAAACTGCTTTTGCAAAGCACTCCTCTGTGAAAAACCCCAGCATTATGGGTCCTACTGCTTCAGTATTGTTCATTTTAGTTGCATGTGAAATTAAAAGAGAATGAATGGAGCAGCTGCCCAGGCTCCATGCAGAATCTCCTGAGAACTTCTTAGTCAATCTGAAATCAAATCAGTCTTGGTAACAAATTAAGATTTAAACAGACCTAAGCAGTAATAAAGCACTTAAATAAATTTTCCTTATGTGGGACCTTGTTTTATAATTTATATGCAAATCTTTTAAGTACTTTAGAACATGCTGAACCTTTAGCCTGTTTTTTTTTTCAGTATTTTTTCAGGTACTAAATTCCTAGATTAGTCCCATAATTTCTCTATCATATTCCTTTGCTATTGTACTTTATCTGCCATTTTTGCAGTGTTGCTTAAAGTCTTTCATAAGGTTTAATTTCCAGTGCCAGCATCCAATTTGTACTTTCTTGAAAAAAAAATCGCTCTGTAAACTGCACTTTATTCTTTTCATCTTTTTCCATCTCATCAGAAAAGTTAGAGGAAATGTGCTTTGCAGAAGATTGCAACTATTGTTCCCTTATTCACAGATTGCTGGTTTTTAACGGCTGCCTCTAAGTCGTGGGTGAATGTAATTATTACACTCCTTCCTTACTTTATGCAATTGACATGACACAGAATACAGTAAAAAGATAGTAGTATACATATAGGTTTCTAAATCAACCATAAACTATATGAATAAATTACATTTTGTTTTTAATACTTAGGTGATGTTTTCCTAGCCTTGTATGAGAATCGTATCTGCTCATGACATTTGTGGTTGAGCTTACCTAACAGTGTTTATTTTATGACCTTGATGTCTGGTATAGCTATAGAACATAGTCAATTCTTGCACTCTCTTCCCTGCTTGTCTGAGCAATCTTGGTACTATACATGTCTGGGCATGTACAGTACAGACTAGAGTCATAGGTTGAGAACTATGATTTTCTCATATGATTTGCTATGCTAATAACAGCAATTTTAAAGAGAGGTACAGAAGAATGTATGCATTATGTATTCATACAGGTATGTATAATTAAGGCACTAAGTTAGAAGAAAATATCAAAAATTAAAAACCAAACCCAAAACCCAAATCCAAACTTTTCCTGGAATTGCCCCACTGATACTATGTAACAGAGTCATTTCCTGAACAGGGATTTGCATTTTTATTTTGCATGTCAATCATGTTTTGCCATGAGTTTAGAGTTGAAATCAAACTGGTTTTTCCTACCTAAGAACTACTACAGATTAGCTTAATCCTGGATTTATGTAGTTTTTTGGGAAGCCTATTGGAGGTACATTCAAATTTTAGGTCCTCTTTAAGAATAGCAATATCTACTAAAGAATGATGGTTTTATTGCTGTACATTGAAAACATTCATTTGCAGGTCAAATTAAATGTTAAGAGTAATCTGACATATGAAAGTGAAATACTATGTTAAATACTAGATAGTGTTTCAAATCCTAGTGTCTGACTGGATTTAAGACTTTTTTTCTCAAAGGTCATACATGATGCAGCATAGACAAAAATGCTACAACCATGGTAAAAGCTGTTCTTTATACTATTTGTCTTTACTTATCTAAAAGTAGCTTTAGGATAGATTCAGGTAAGCTGGTACTTATATCTGTGCTTGAGCTCTCTTTTTCATATATTGCATGGATGCTTAGAAATGTATTGAAATAAGAAAAAATAATTCAACACATCTAAGATCCACACAAGAAAAACCATGAAATTAGTATAGTTAAACAGTTTTCCATACATATAAATGTAAAGTGAATGGAGCATGCTGACCTTTTGTGGCCAGTTTGAACAAGCATGACGGCAGAGCACTGAGAACCAGGCTATGTGGAATATTTTCTTGCTCCTGTAAAGTGATAGTTTCATTTCTACATATATATGTATATATATATATATGTATATAAATGTTATACACACATAGAATATATACATCTACATCCCTGTATGACATTGTTAGATCATTGCATTAGCAGGGGAGAAATAATCTTATTAAAGATTAATTTAAATTAAGCACCTTGAAGTTTTAAATACTTCCATGTAAAATAAAAAAAAATAAAATAATAATAAAAAAAAAAAGAAGTAAATTTGGAAAGAGGCACAAATGCTTTAGGTTTGGTTTTTGGGTGGTTTTTCATGGAAAATTCAATATTTGGAACTTGTTGTAATTATTTTGCAGTTCTGTGACTGAAATAGCCAGACAAGCTCTGAATTTTTTTCTCCTATATTAAATGAAGAATAGCCAGGAAATACTGCAAAATAAAGTTTCAGATCTGTACTGCTTAGAAATATCAGGCTATTTAGCATAGTAGGATTTAATTTTAAGTAGAAGCTGGTAAGAAGATTATTTTCTTAGTAGAGTTGTCATAGATGCATAACGAAAGCTTCTGCTGAATAAAGGGAGCAAAAAATTGCATTTGACCAGCTTCTGCAGCTTGTTTAGCTCTAGCACTTGCTTTCATATTGCCAGGTATTGAAACTGTATGTGTGAAAGCAGATGAACAGAACCTTTAGATTTTATTGAAGGGGTGATGATACTTTTGTTTCATAGTTTGGATTTTCCATGTATGCTTACCTAATCTTTCCCACGGTCTCATGCTGAGGGGGAGAGGAAACACCCAGATACCTGCAGAAGGAAATTGAAATCTGAATGAAAACTTTGCTATTAGTATTTTCATGCTCTTGTTTGCTGTTGCTTACTGAGTAAGAAAGTGGGCCTTGCAATTCTCTTCTTTCTCTACATCATACCTACAAATGTACATTGTTTTTCAGCACAAAACTATTAGTTTGTCTTTCTTCCAGTAGCAATGGGTTATTTTCTAATCTGATTTCTAATCTGTTTTCTGAGGAAAATGCAATCATAGTTTTTCTATACGCAAATAAGTTTTAATTATGTTGGCAGACATCAGTCAGATGTTAAGGTCACTCAGACACTAAATGCATGGAAGCTGCATTAATAGGCTATTAGATGAAGCTGGGGACTCTCTTCTCCTCCCCTGTATACCCTGTTTGTTAAACAGGAAAGGCCTTAGGATTTGCTGGATACAGGAGCTCTTTTGTTACCTGTGATAAAATACATCAACCCCCCCAAACTTTCTAATTTTTCATTGCTTACTATTGCATTATCAGTGAACAAATACATTAGTGAAAAATCATCCTTAGAAAAAAGGATCATCAGATCAATCCCGTAAAAGTTTCTTAAAGTTCTTGTTGTTTATATAATTATTGCAAATATCAAGCTGCCTGTTTCAAAGTTAATGTGCACTAGTGTATATAGTTAAAACTGGCACCTATTTTGTTAAAGCTTCTTAAAACTTGCTTTACTGGGACAATGAAGAAAGTCAGAATGCGTACTGCTTCTACTGCTTCACCATGCAGAGGGACCTTGACACGCTTGTGAGGTGGGCTGATGCCAACCTTACAAAGTTTAACCATGACAAGTGCAAGGTCCTACACATGGGTCAGAGCAATCCCAGGCACAGCTACAGGTTGGGCAAAGAGGAGATTCAGAGCAGCCCTGCGGAGAAGGACTTGGGGGTGTTGATCGATGAGAAAATGAACATGAGCCAACTGCAGTGTGCACTCGAAGCCCAGAAAGCCAACTGTGTGCTGGGCTGCATCAAAAGGAGTGTGACCAGCAGGTGGAAGGAGGTGATCCTGCCCCTCTACTCTGCCCTCATGAGACCTCATCTAGAGTATTGTGTGCAGTTCTGGTGACCTCAACATTAAAAGATATGGAGCTGTTGGAACAAGTCCAGAGGAGGGCCACAAAGGTGATCAGCGAACTGGGGCATCTCCCATATGAAGACAGGCTGAGAGAGTTGGAGCTGTTCAGCCTGGAGAAGAGAAGGCTGCGTGGAGACCTCCTAGCAGCCTTCCAGTATCTGAAGGGGGCCTCTAGGGATGCTGGGGAGGGACTCTTCATTAGGGACTGTAGTGACAGGACAAGGGGGAACGGGTTCAAACTTTAACAGGAGAGGTTTAGATTGGTTATAAGAAGGAAATTCTTTCCTGTAGGGTGGTGAGGCACTGGAATGGGTTGCCCAAGGAAGCTGTGAGTGCTTTATCCCTGGCAGTGTTCAAGGCCAGGTAGGTTGGGCAGAGCCTTGGGTGACAAGGCTTAGTGTGAGATGTCCCTGAGTGTGGCAGGGAGGGTTGGAACTAGATGATCTTAAGGTCTCTTCTAACCCTATTCTATTCTATGATTCTACTGATTATCCTACAGCGAATCAAATTATATTTATGTGACTGCACATTTTTTTTGGTAGTGTTCATCCTGTAAACCACTCTTGGTGTTTTCAAGTTGTATCATTTATTAACTAAGATTTTTACTTTATAAGAATACATATATTCAACTCATTTGATACACAAATGCACAAACACATCCTGTTATGTGTTGTTTTATTCTAGTTCACTAAGTGATTAGCCTGCAGAGAAATCACATAATTATAAATATCACTGAAGTTGTTCTATGCTCCAAGTTGAAAGTTGGATATATGAGGGATAATGCCTGATCCCTCTTTTACTAAAACCTTACACAGAATATTAAGGGGAGAAAATCTGATCAAGAAACATGCATATTAGTGTCAGATCAGGAGCCATTGTTAGTACTTTGGCATATAATTTTTGTTTGTTTACATATGACTGTTAACCCCAAAATATCTTTGTGAAGTTGTCCTGGCTTTAGAACTATGATCACTTCTGGGTTACGGTATGCTTGATTTCCATCCCAAGTAGTTTCCTGCTTATGTTATCTAGGGGTGCACAGTAGGGTTACACTGTAATCAATCACTGGTCTTAGTTGTCCAAAGTTGTCCAAACTACATTTCTTATGCGTGTTTCTGTCTTCATAAATACATCTGCAGAAGTGATGTTATGCAATCTCAGTCTGAGTTAATTCTGGTATATTACTGAAAGGTGAAGTTACTGAGCATATAAATTAAAGACTGTAACTTGCTATTGGAGCCCTACATGTCCCTCCTGCTCTGTGGGACAGCTGTGTAACTGGACTAAGGCATTCAAGTCAGCAATATCACAAACTGCTAAAGCCACATCTATTACAAATTAAGTTCTCCATTATCCATTAAAGATTAAAAACAGTTTCTTGAGCACAGATTTGAGATAAAACCAGCATAGACTTGAGACATGGCCAGCACAGAAGAGATTCAGAACTCCCTGACATTTGTGTTATACGTGTTTCCATATTTGCTTTTACAAATGATGCCATCTTTCAGTATGAGAAAAAGATTCAGTCACGACAGAAAGATGGCTAGGGCAGATAGGGAAAACAATTTATCAAGATCAGTGTTGTGCTGCACTAAGGGTGATTAGTGCCTTGCGCAGGAACACTTCTTCACAGTAACTAGAACTTCTTTAATCTTTCACAGGAAAATCATATCAACTGCTGTGTCAGCAACTGGTGGTCCCCAAATCTTCTTGCAATTCATGCCCTGAGATCATGTCTGCAATGTACTGCGTCAAAACGTTTCACCCTGACACCTGTATATAATGGAGGAATCCTGATCGTCTGGTTTTGCTCTCTGCTAAGGAACAGTATATTCTGTTTTCCTTCTCTGAACTATTTCAGGCTTTTTAGTTCCTCTTTCAGCCTTCTGCTTTTATGTTGTTTTTTGTTGGATTTTATTGTTTGCCTTTTGTTGAGGTTTTTACTTTCGGACAAGAACGTAGGTTGTAAAGATAAAACTGAGAGGCTGGTTCCAGCTCAAGTATTCCCCTGGTGGAGTCAGATGTTCTCTATAAAATTGTGCTATTTTCAAGTTTGGTCTGCAGACTAAGTTCCTTGTGCCACGGAATGCCAGCAGGAAAAGTAGGGCCTCAGCACAAAACAGCAGTGAGAGCTCCTATGGGCTCTGCTTGCAGTTGTGTAGATAATCATCATAGATAGCAATTGTGTTAACAGTGTCTAATTCCTTGGAGTTAGAGTTTTGAAAACAGCATGCAGATGAACTGCTGAGGAAAGATGTGAATTTGAGTAGAAACTTCCATTACAGACTCCTCCCAGAAAGTGATTGTGGCTATGGGGGAGAAGATTGTCTGATTCTAACCTTTCTGAACAGGGGCCAGCATGTGTAGCAAGGCTTGAGGGTAAGGAAACTGATGGGAGATTTAGCTGACCTGTAAAGGACTAAGCGTGTGGGAGCAACACAATGCAGCTTTGAGTTAACATTCAGTATCTTTACATTAGCTCCTCTTGTAACCATTGCTAGCTGTTAAAAACTCTTGTTTACCAGTGAGTCCCACTCCTGTATTTTATTTTCCACAACAAGCTCACATTCCTTCAATATTACTGCATCTTTAGCAGAAGCCCCTGCAAGCAAGAGGCAGGATGCTGAAAACTGTTTTACAGGTTTGTCAGGTTTTAGCTGATTTTTGTCTTCAGACTCATTTTTAGTTTATTTTTTTCCTTCAGAAAATGGATTCACCAAAAACCAGCCAAAATAGAAATAAAGTAACTGTGATACCTGGAGATTGCTTACAGCATAAGGTGGCAGCTTCTGTCTGTTTCTTCTCATGCTAAAAAGAATGTTTCTTCTTTAGTCTCCCACCTTTCCTTACTTAGGATAGAGAACTGCTGGGTGAGTATACTGAGAAAATGTCAGAGCTTTTGCAGTGTGTTACACTAAGATCCTCAGAGCTGCTCTACTCAACTATGACCTTAACTGCTTCCCACAGCCCCATTGAATGTATACCATTTGTCTACAGCTACCAAATGAGTGTGAGATACACATCTTACATGCATATGTTATCACCAAAGTGGACGTATCTTTATTCTGTAAGCAGGTTGCTCCCTGTAGAGGAAGACACTCTGAGGATAATGAGAGATGGAAGCCCTATCCTGTGCTTCTTTTTAAACAGCCAGTCTTGGCTGGACTGTTGCACCAGTCTTTTGAGCAATGACAAGTAGACGTGTGATGGGAGTTCCCCACATAGTGTTTGTGTTTCCTGTATCCAGGACTGGCTCCAAAATATTGAAAGAATGGAATGCTTGTCATAGATACTTACATGCGCATGCTCAGATATATTGAAGTCTTATTGCAGTCTGATCCTGTTCAAGGTTAATAGTCAAGGCCAGCTAGTAGGTTTGTTCTTCATGCCTGGAAGTGAGATCACTGGTTTGCTGGGGTTTCTTTTTGCTACAACTGTGCTCAGCAGCAGAGAATTATAACTAAGAGCATTTCATGCAAGATACTAGAATTAAATACTGTGTAAGTTAAAAAAGCATAATATGTGGGTATAGATTGAAAACAGATTTATCTGAAAGTTATTTTCAATTCTGTTTTAAAGTCAAGATGAATGACACATTACTGGAATAAGCACATCTTGCCTGCTGTGTTGGTAGTTAGGTAAGTTGTCTATTGGAGACACAGTAAAATGTCTATTTGGACAGATACATGCTACCAGTATCACTGGTCCAGCTCCCACTAACTGTGGTTCAGGCAATGTTTGAGATGCACAGTGTTCAGTCTCAGGCAAATATGCAACCTATCCCCATGCACTCCTCCTTAGATTCTGGGCTTATTAACTATTTACACAAGCCTCCAAATGTGCTTGTCAATAGTCACTGGGGAAAATCACAGCTGAGTCACCCTGAATATATTTGTACTTGGGGACAATTGATTTTGAAATCTCCAGCAAACTAATACACTAAAACTGTGTACTGATGCCATAACTACAATGCTCTTAGAAGTGCAAAGGAGCAGGAATGCCTGCCTGAGAAAACGAGCATGAATTCCAGGTATTATGTATAGCTGAACAAACAGGGAAAAATGTAAGAAAAATAAATATTATGTTTTAAAACAGTTTTAATCAATTTCAAGACAGAATTTTTAGTACTGTCTTGGGGAAATTGTTATCTTGATAATTCCTAAGAGGTTTACTTATTTCTTGTGTAGCCAAGCTGTAAACAAACAGATTTGCTGGTATCTCTATCCAAGAGACAGCTCTGGTCAAGTGATACTACACTTTGATTTCCTAAATGGCCCATAAAGTTTTATTTGTATGCAGTGACCCTGGAATGAGAACTGATTCAGGTATTTAAGGTACATAACCACAATTCTTAGGTAGGGCTTTAATTTTCCTTTGCCTGTAAAACAAATAGACATGCTCTGTAAGGAGACTGATTTGGACACAGAGTCGTCACTCTTGAACAGGAGTGGCAGCAAATTCTCTTATATCTTCTGCATCTCAGAGAATACGGTGCTATCAACCCCTACACTGCTTTCACAGGCCTGAATGAAAGTGGCTCAATAGGTTTGGGTTATATTTTAAAATCCTGAAAATCTAGATTGAGGGAAGGTACCTGACATGCTTCCAGCTGTACTGCTTGTACTGAAAATCTAATTCTAATAATGAACTTCAAACATACATTTCTTTCACCATCTAATTCCCTTTAAATATTATTTTGGTAAGGCAAGTTTTCTGAGCTGTAAATTTTCTATGAGGTTAAGAACTTGTATATCAAATTTCAGTCTAATGAACTTGTAACGGCTGGAAACAGGGATAGCTTTTGTATATAGTGTTCGAACTTCACTTAGAGCTAAGCCATTTAAGAACATCTTACACAGTGTGATTATAGTATTTTTTTCTGAAACATTTTGCAAATTCATATTTTGCTGTTGGATATAGTAGTTAAAAGGAGATTAAATAGGTGGTCTCCAAAATGCTCTGTTCTCTGACTACTGATAAACTAACTTTGTAATGAAAGAGTAACCACAGGGAGAAAAAAAAATAAAAAGGATCAAGAATATAATATTTCATTTAATGATGTTTATTTTCAACTGACTGTTCTGCATTGGTGCATACAGAAGTGAGGATTTCATTTACTCCTCATCTGCATTTCCCTCTTTGAATGAACCATGTGAGTATACTGAGGAGAAAAACTTGCACTGAAAAATTTAGCTAGACAGACAAGAGGACTACAATCTTCTTGTACAACTACACACTGTAGATAAAAGACAGAAGCACAAAGCTTGTGTATGGAAGTTAAATAGATGTGTTAGCACAGGACTATGTTCAAGGCAGTAAGTCTCACTTCTCAGCAGTTTTCACTGAAAGTAATAGTATGCAGTGTCCCTGCTTATGGCAGGGGGGTTGGAAGTAGATGATCTTAAGGTCCCTTCCAACCCTAACTATTCTATGATTCTATGATTGTCTAAAGAAATAATAGGATTACAAAAATATAGGAAAAAAATCTCAGATTTAAGAAATATGAACACTGTTCAATAAAGACAATTATTGCCTGTTAGCTCTTTTTTAGTTTCTTCACTTTTTGATTTGGGAAGACTGAAATAGGTGACCTAAATAAGCCTGTGACTAAACCCATTTAAACCTTTGAAACTGGTACAGGATAAAATGTAAGGCCCAAATCAGTGGTTGTGCTTCCTCTTCCTTGGACTCCCATGGGTGATGAGCTTGTGTGGTTGCTCACCCATCACTCTGCTTGTTTACTCCATACATCTTCTTTTACTGCAAACACTGAGACAGGATTTGTCTTTCCCTGGCAGAAAATGACAGTTTGCCTTTGCATCTAAAGATCTGCTTGGCATATAAGTAAGCTCAAACTGGTATATAATTAAGACATGGTGCCATCATCACTGTGAAAGTTACTTCTTTGTGGTTTCCAGTTTGTCTGCTGGGCTCCTTGTTTCTTTAACTCTTCTACAGCATTTTAAAGATTGGGTTTTCTGCAGTAGTGAGATTAACTAGCATTTCTGTCCTTGTTCTATCTAAGGCACTCTAAAACATTTTTACTTTTTGTAGCAGTCCTTTTACATGAGAGGCAAACAAGGAGAAGACTATGGTTATACAAATATTGGTGAAAAATGACAGGGAGGAAGTTACTGTTGCTAAAAAAAAAGTGTGCAGATACTGCAATCTTTAAAACAGCCTAACAAGTATTTCTAGTTACAGTGAATTTTAACTGGATTCGGATATCCCACTCATTTGAACACTGGTGAAAAATCCCAGCCTATACTACTCACAATTTGAATTTAATGGATCTGGAAACTCTTTAAGTTCTACATCCTCTTACCCATTTTCTGCTATTCTCTGTCTCTGTGCAGTGTTCACTGAAACCTTGGTTCCATACAATGACAACTGTGTGCTTGGGCCTACGGATAGTTACCAACATGGCAGGACACAAGACTGTTTACTTGTGTAGACAGCACCTGAGAGAGTCTGTATTTAAGTGTGTTGGACTTACATGCATTTACAGTGTCTTTCATTCAAAAGGTGCTTGGTAGGTGATCTAGAAACAAAGCTGTGAAGCTGGGTTTGGCTTTCTAAGGATGCCCAACTTTGTGTGAGAAGACAGCATGGCTGAGTTTACAGAGCAAAGCCATGCCTGACTAGGAGAGGCAGTGGTAAATCCTTTGTGCTGACAGTCGCCTGTGTCCCCTTCGGATGGAGCATGAACTCTGCTACACACTCCACAGCAGATTTACTGGCTTCAAGTTCCATTTAGTAAAGGAATATAAAACAATTCTAATGCTTTGAAACTGAAATATTTATGAACTTACAGTTTGCCCTTAGTTGATTGCAACACAGTTCAGTGCAGGGGTGACATTTTGAAAGTGGTGCCAAAGAGCAAAAAGCAGCCCTGCTGAAAGGTAAATACATTCTCAGAGACAGCTGGCAGACAATATATATGAATACTTTAACCTATACAACCAGAAAAGACAGAAGGAAAAAAGAAGGAATAATAAACATTTTCTGGTAAGAAAATGAAACACAACTGAATCAGTTTAATTAGGGCAGTTTTGGAGTGCTCTGCTGTTGTTTACCTCACTGAAAGGGGGCTGGTCTGGGATAGTAAAGCTGTCCCTAGGCTCACAGTAGTTGGACAACCAGTGCTGAGATTATTTTTAATCTCGCTGTTTAAGATACATGCAATTCATGCAAACCATGAGAGAGTAAGAAGTAGGAAGTGTTCAGCCTCAAGGATGGGGCAGAAACTGTCCCAGAGTTCCAAAGCTGTGACATACTCAGGCTTGATTTCGGTGCTGGACAGTGTAACCAGGAGCTGGGATTTATGAGGGGGATAGGGCAGGAAATGAGAGATAAACTTTAGCCACAGTTAACTCAGGTCAGGGAAATTCTCAGGACAGCAAAATAATCTGTAACCTGACCAAGCACTGAGGGATGTCTCAGAACCTCAAATGTTCTGAATTATTTACTACTTCCTAAAATGGTTTTGTTATTCCTGTGCTGCTCTGATGCCTGTTCCGTATCGCTGGGGTAAGCAGGCAACAAGTGTGAGCAACAATTAAAAACTATTAGCTAAATTACCTGTATCATTGTGGAAGAAATTCTCTCTGCAGTCAAAAATATTGCGCTTTTTGCCTTTATTTATAATGCTTAGACTGTTGAGCTGTGCATATTTTTTATTGCAATAATAAAGAGAATTTTACTTTTGTCATTCATTGCCATCCAGGCTCAACTAGGCACTGCACGGAGGCTAAGTGGAGAGATGCAGCCCTACACCAGGGATAGTATGTATTTGTGTCTCATTTAGTGAGTAATTCACATCAACAGGAATATTTACTGGGACAAAGGAATACACAAGATCCCATCATGGCTGAGTTAAGTGGGATTCTTTTAATTAATATGATAATTACTAGAGCCTGAAACACTTAATGTTGTTTGGTTGTAGGCAAGTAAGTGTGGGGAAGAAAATTGCTGTCCTCTATCAGCCATGTAATAAAAACCATCATTACAAAAACCTAAATAACCAGAGGCCAGTATTGGCTCCATTATTCTTTTTCTCAAAGGGATGGGTATGGGTGACTCAGCAATTCATTTGTGGAATTAAAAGTACATTATGTTTAAGGCGACATGTTAAACTCAGATGCTTGGTGTCTAACTTGTAAGGTTCTGGAGATAAGCTGGTTAATCAGAAATAGTCAGAAGCACAGAAAACCTTCAGCTGAAAGGTGAATAAGGTTTTATTTCCTACTGTGTTGGTGAGGTGTGTTGACAGCAAAAGCTGTCATTGGTGCTCTCTGAAGTTATGTGCAGTCTCTTGAAAAATCAATACGCAGTCGCCTTTGTGATCCTACTGCTTGCTTTGGCTGCACATGGGAAAGCTCCAGTGTGATAATACAGAACAAAGTTCACTGTCTGAATTGTTTGTTGTTAAGTACTGCGCTGAAAACAGTGCAATGTGAAACATGGTGCAGGACTTTCCAGATGACCTTTCCCTTTTGGAGATAGTTTCCATTTTATTTTGTTCATGGTTGTACCTAGAGGGACAGCTGGGCTTTAGGAGCTGCAAGACCTGTCAGCTGAATACTGACAGAAATGTATCTAACAAGTGGTAGTTGTGGGTGTGTTTTGGTACAAATCTGTGAGGTGGAAGATCACTGTGGAAGATTTTGAATGCATTTCAGACATTACAGGTGTCTAATCAGGCAGAAAAATGAGAGGGAAGGTACCTGTGTGCCAGAATAGCCTTTTATCTGGTGCTTTTCAGCACCAGATATTCTTTTGTATGGGTGTGGAAGAAAAATGGATGTTGATCCTATGAGTAGTTCAACAAGACATATATGAAAGTCCATCTGTTCTCTTAACATGTCTCCGGAACTGGCTGCTAGCTGGTGACAAACAATATATAAAAACAGGGAAACTGCCTAATTCTTATCCAGAACAGCCTTCTAGGCTCACATGATTTATGGACAAAAGATTCCCTTAGCCGACAGGATCAGCATTCATGTGAGTGAAAGCTGCAAGGCATCATTTTTCTTCTTTGAACCTAACCAAATACTTTCTAAACCCATGTAAGTGTCTGATACCTGCAAGGTCCTATGCTTAGAAACTCTGCATTGCTTAAGTGTTGTACTGAAGAATCTCTTGTTTATTTTGAGTCTACCTCCTGTCATTTTCATTTGATTGAGTTGTGTTTTGTAGAGAAGGTAAGGAACAGTCATGCTGTATTCAGCTACTCATAAGTTTATAGATTTCTATTACGTCCTCCTGTTCACAACCCTTCCAATACCCACCATCACTTCTCTAGGCTATAGTTTCCATAATCATAGAATCATAGATTAGTTAGGATTGGAAAGGACCATCATTCTCTGTCTGAAGTTTTTTAGAGCTTTTCTAGTTGGCTTTGTTGCTCTTCTCTGTTTTTTTCCCCCAATTTTATAGGACAAGAGCTGCTTTCCTGCTAGATTTTTGGCACATAATAGATTTATAATGTGGTGCATTATTCTATCTCTTTCATCACAATTCTTGAACCTAGAACTTCGGTCATTCTGGAAAGAGGAAGGGAAACAAGACTTGGACAAGTTATACCTTCTCAGCTGGAGCTAGAGGTGGACAGGGTGGTGCTCCCCCATTGTTTTGGTATGGCAACAGAGCTGTAACTTTTTTTGCTGACAAATGAGTTAGGGAACAGAGAGGCTTTTGGAAGCTGTCAGCCAGCACTTACTCAACTGGAGTAGAGAGAGAGGAGTGGTTTCATATACTGCTTGTGCCACCGCTGCCTGGATGTGCTTTTGGGCCATTTTATTTTGAATGCTTTCTGAGATCCTGTGCATAGCAGGCTGTGATGAAGGTCTCCCACAATATTCTGTCACAAAATGCCAGTTTTGCAAAACACATAAATGTCCAAAGGAGAACTTTTAAGTATTTGGAAAAAGTATTTTGCCTGAAAAACAGAAAAGCGGAAAAGCTGACCTACCTAAATTACACACATAAGTTTTATTTTCAGTCTACTGGAAAGTAAATCTGAATGGGCAGTCTATACAGGCTATCAGGAAGCAAAAGAATTATCTGCTTGACTATTTAGTTTGATGTCTGTGTCTTCTCCTGTATGTGTCTACCTCGGCTGGCTTCTTAGCACTGCAACTTCTGATTATTGCCTATTTAGATTTTTCAGTATTTGTGGTAGTTTTTATATTTTTTGTTCCATTATCTTCCCCTAAAGACCTATCAGTTCAGACTACCTCCCAGTGGTACTGTTATCATTAAAAAGGTGTTAATTACTATAGTTACTGGAGGTTTGATCCAAAGATTCCCACAGGCTGTTGTATACCCATTGCTCATTGCCTCCAGTTTTCAAGAAGCCAGTGACAGCTCTTAGTAAGCGATGAGAGGCTTGCTTATGGAAATGCCTCAGGAACTATGATGGTAAGCAGTGCAAAGCTTGCAAAGCAAGAACTAAAAGATTATCTTTTCAGCTTGTGTGCATCTGAAATAGGAAAGCTTGGACAAATATCTGTGTGCCTGACCCTTTTAAAGTTCTTATCAGCTTCATTTTTACTCTGCAGAGAGGAAGTTAAAGACTTAGACTTTTGCAGAAAACAGCTGGACATTGGGATGTTGGTCAACATCAGGTTCAATAGTCAGCAGTGGGTCCTGTCAGGCAACAGGGCAAACTGCACCCTGGGTGCATCACACAGTATGACCAGCCAGTCAAACAGAGGTGATTCTCCCACTGTATTCAGTGTTGGTGCAGCCTCCCCTGGAGCACAGTGAGCTGTGCTGGGCCCCACCATTCAAGAAGGATGTGAAGGCCCTGAAATGCCTGCAGAGTATGAGAACAAAGCTGTTGGAAGGGATGGAGGGCATCTCCTGTGAGCAGCAGCTGAGGACTCTGGGCTTGTCTAGTTCAGAGACAAGGAGGCTGAGAGGTGACCTCATTGCTCTCCACAGCTTCCTGAAGAGGAGAGGGGAAGAGGCAGGTAATGATCTCTTCTCCCTGGCATCCAGTGATAAAACTTATAGGACTGGGTCAAAACTGCACTAGGGGAGGTCTAGACTGGACATTATGAAGAATTTCTTTACTGAAAGGGCAAAACCCTCAACAGGTTTCCTAGAGAAGTGGCTGATGCCCCACACCTGTCAGTATCTCCTGTCTTCTTCTCTCCTTTTCCCTCCTCTTTTCTTTTCCCTGTGATTTTTTGTTTCACTTTTTCCACATGTGCTTAAATATTTGGGCACACAAACTAACTGTAGAAATTTGTCAATGGTTGTAACATAGGTTTTACAAAGAGGGTTTACATAACATCATCTGACAAAAGACCACATTCCCCTATTCAAAACAGCTTTAGAAGACTGCTTTCTCAAAAGTTACAAGAAGTGATCTACTGTTGGGCTTGGAATATCCATTCCAATGACACAGGCTTCTGACCTAACTTAAAGAAGACTTATCTAAGCATATTCTCTCTAAAGCATTTAGGACTGGAGTGCTCTAACACTAAGGTAACACTTAAATTTGAGTATATGGATAGCGTACATGTTCTGAATCTTAACATTTTCATAGCAAATTCCCACCTATGACATGGGATTGTACTGTACTTCACAATGCTGCAGAAATTGTTAAAGGAAAATATCTGGTATACTATGAAGATTACTGTAACACTTATTGTGTTACTTTTCTCTTTATTTGATGGTAATTTTCTGTTTTTCACAGTTGGGTGTCAAGTTTGTGTTTCTTTAATTGTTATGGGTCTAGTTTTAACCTTGATTCTATTTTGTCTACATAAGTTTCTCTTGGGGAGGTGAAGTAGGTTTAGTTTTACCTTAAGAGTCACTGAATGTAAATGCTGTGTTAGTGTCTTGGATTTCAATCATAAAAGTGACAACATCCCACACAAAGGCAGTCAGGCAGCCCATATTTAGGCAGAAATCTTTGAACTGCTGGAATGGCTGGTGAACTGAGAGAGGTCAAACTTCAACTCTTTCAGTGAGTGATTCACTGATGCTTTTCATTACGTAGACAACCCTGAATATCAGCTGAAGCTCTGGACTCTGGTGCCTAATGTAAGACAATGAAAATATCCTTCAATGAAGGATACGGTCATACTTCAAAAGATTAAAAAGTCAGGTTTGTTTGTGCAGAAATGTCTCAAAGAATGGGATGGTGAAAGTCTGTGGGCAGGAGAGCACACCATCAGTCCTGAAATTTGGATTCTGATCATTCCATGATTCATTCCATTCTGATCATGGACCAGGGCATCTTAGCACATATGTGCTCCTTCACCCTTTCACCTTGCTCTCCTGGCGCTTCTGGAACTAGAAGCAATTTTATTTCTGTTGTAGTGTAAATTGCTTTGCAGCTACCACAAACAAAAGATAGCCAAGGTTGTAGCTAAAGAAAGAAGCTTTATTCTTTTGAGCATAGACCACCTTCTTCACAGTCACAAAGCCAGGTGCATAATCACCCCATGTTGCTTGTCCTTTAAAGAAGATGGGAGAGAGATGAAAATAATAGTAAAGCATTTCAAATCTGAGGGACCTCGACTGCCTCATTGTAGAATCCTATAGAGGGAGAGTTCACTGCTGACTAGCTCTTGATTTCAGTTGCAGCTCAGTGTGTTAGAATACCATTCATTTCAGTGTTAAATAACTGCTGCCTTCCAATAGAGGATTATAAGCTTCAGAACAGGAGAAGTTTCCTTGTTAACAAATACTACACTAATGAAAGCTTGTTGTGGAGTATATTTATTTTTTCTTTTATTTTCATAATGATTCCCCTTCTTGTCTTCTGGAATAAGCTAAAATATAAATATATGAAGGTATTAATTGAACATCAGGTATGTGATGTTTCTGAAGATTCAGGAACATCTTTGGGAGTCCTGGATGGAATATTTTCAGTGCTGTCCCTATGTCAGAGGAATGTTTTTGTTATTTTAATGGGCAGATTGTTTTTATGCCTTTATTTTATTTTTTTTTCAATCTTTTATTATGTATAGCAAAGCAGTATGCCATTCTGGGCACTGCACTAGAAAAGCAACAATGGAAACAATAACCATCATCAGGTGCAACTATAGGCAGCGTCTGGAAAAAGAATGAAAGAAAACAGCAACAGTACAGTCAAACCGGATAGAAATATGACCTATGAATGTAAAAGCTCCACCAGTAGCAGAGGACATAGGATTTTCATTTCTGTTTTAACTCAGAAGTATTGTCCTTTAGTAGCTGCTCAAATCCAGTAAAAACATTTGGAAGTTAAAAATGTATTTGCTTAAGTTAGTTATAAGTAGAAAACCTGGAATGATCCAGGTGGTACGGGTTCTACAATCAGAGCTCAGCCCTTCTGTGCCACAACTGAGCTGCACTTTGGTCAAAAGATGACAGCAATTCACTTCTGTACTCTCCATTTCTTGGTCTAACTTGTGTAAGTCTAAGACTAGCACTCCTTAGAGCAGCCTAAAGAGAACTGAAAGAAGTAGATGTCTCTAAGATCAGGAGACATTAAACTATGTCCCATTTGTCCCAAATGCTTCCCTTCTATCAGTGTGAAATGTTCAAACAACAAAGGTGTTTCTTTCTTATCTCTGGATTACCTGAGTTTTGCCTTACATAAGGAAAATTCTTAAGGATCTCAATAAACCAGATGAAGGCTGCTTTGTTTTGGAAAGCAGTTTCAGTTACACTGAAGAATTTGGACCTTTGAGACAGTAAGTTCTTAAAGGTAAACTGGGTGGGCACTGTGTGGAGTTAAATAGAGACAAGCCATGTCCACAGACCTATTCTGTCCTCCGAAGTGCCCTTTGCAGGAGTACAGCCTCCCTTTTTTTTTATCCTGTAATGGTAAAACAAGGAAGAGTTACCTTGTGTGTACTGTTGGATTTGACAGTGTGCAGCTTGGAGAGCCTCTAGGCTGCCTTCCTGTGTCCACCGCAGTAAAACTGATCTCATGACGTATCAGCTAGGGAATGTTTGCTATTTGTATGCTAGCATTATCTAGTATCGTAGCATGCTGCCAATCCATAAGTATGCTGTTTCTCTGTCTTTCAAAAACTGCTTGGTTACTCATTTACACTTGGGATCATTGTAGTTCATATTGTTATGGGTTTGGGGATAATTGTGCAATAGTTAAAAGGTCTTAGCTGTGTCAATGGCAGAAAACAATACTTTTTTTTTTTTTTTTTTTTCCTCCAAGAAACAGCTACACATAAATGATT
>NDXB01004017.1:39677-54618 GCA_002631895.1 Agapornis roseicollis
TTTTTTTTTTTTTTTTTGATCCTCCAAGTAACAGGTACACATAACTGATTTGTACTGATTTGCCCAGACTTGGAGACAAAGCGCAGAGTTTTCCTAGTAAGTCACTATAGAGCAGCATAGTTGCTATTGTTTCTTGTGAATATTGTGCTCTATGGAAGACCTGACTGACTGCCAACACCTTCCTTCTGAGAAGGGGCTAGTAACTGAAGGAAAAAAGCCACCAGACAGCATGAAGTGTATACTGCCTTAAAGTGGGTAACACATGAAAGATAATTGCAAAGGTATATAATTTCTGAAAAATCATGTAGAAAGTCTTGTAATGTTAATTTTCCAGAGGGGGAGACATCAGATGGCACATAAATTGCCATAATTTTTCTTCTTTATCATTTGTGCTACTCCCCACTGTTTCCAACACAACCTCAATCTTTCAGTCAATTTACAGAGCTGTTTATTGCCAACGGTAACCATCTTTAGACCATCTAGTGGAGCATAAACTGAGTTAATCCGTAAATCCCATTACTGTATTTTTACTTTGAAAAGCATATAGGCATCCCTTTATTGTAACTGTGTTTATATGTAGGTATGATATCTATAATCCTTACTCCTCTGCCATTCTTGATCTGCTTCAAGAGATTTCTTCTTGAAATATTAGTCTCCTTTGTATGGATGGATTTTCTTTTGAACGTATACACTGCAGATGCAAAATCCAGCCAGCTCATATGGTTGTATTTCAGATAATGTTTCATTTAAGCGAAACCCAAGCCCCAGACTATTTTAACAATATGCATGGTGTTCAAAAATGGTTTTTAGTGCTATTTAATTTACTAATACAGATGTAGCCTAAAATGATGCACTGCCTTTAGTTCATGAGTTTGGATTTGCTTTTCTGCTTTGATCCTTTACAGGAAGCAAACTTCTCTTTCTTCCTCTCCCTCCTTTCTTTGGAAAGATTTAGCTCACACAGTTCACCAATCTTTCAATCCATGACAATCATCCATATGGACATCTGCCTGCCTTGATTCCACATTCCTTGACTGGATATGGCACAGCAGACATGTTCATCTTCATGGATAAGGGCTCCTGCAGAGCTACCAGGTGCTACCATGGACTACCCAGTGTCCGCGTTCAGTTTGACCAGTTGCTGGCCACACTTATGCTTAGATGAGCTATCTAATACTGCATATTTTGATGAAAACCCCTTAAGGTTGATAGGCATTAGAGACAATATTTCTTATGCATTTTGTAGCCCTGGAGCACTTTGTTGTTAAGAATACTGGAAAGCATTGAGAGGTCCTCAGAAATTTACAAAACGTGAATGGGAGGGTAGGATTTGGATGCTGAGAAAAACATTTTCAGAAGTTTCTCTTTTTTTTTTGCAGAAACTATAAACAATCTTTCAATTGTTTACTCATTGCCTATTCTTCAGGCAACGTAACATCCTCTGCATTTATGCATTAGTCACTGAGCATGGGCTGTCCAAAACCTTAGCCATCTGGATTTCTTATAGAAGATAAGAAAGACTAGTGTGGGAGCTAAAGAAAACAGGAAGATCCCATGTAGAGAATAGAAAAAGCAACTGGATCATACTACCTCTTAAAAAGCAAGTAAAAATATTTTATAACAGATAATGTCATCTCTGAGACC
Organism: Agapornis roseicollis; assembly: GCA_002631895.1. Classification (NCBI taxonomy): domain Eukaryota; kingdom Metazoa; phylum Chordata; class Aves; order Psittaciformes; family Psittacidae; genus Agapornis; species Agapornis roseicollis. The sequence continues at coordinate 41,322 of NDXB01004017.1, forward strand.
ACAAAAAAAAAGCTCTCAGCTATTGTTTTTTTTTTTAATTTTTTGAATGTTGTCAATCTGAAAGAAGAAGATTTGTGTTAACTGAAGGGATGAATAAACACTGATGAAAGCTTCTTTTACTTCTAACAGTTTTAAATGCAAAAAATCTCAAAAGAGGGCAGTTTTCTCAATAATTAAACCTGTGATTCTTATATACAGGTAAATAAATGCAACTTTACAGATAAACTTTAACAGGAATTATGTTTCAACTAGCTAGTATTTTATCATAGAATCACAGAATGGTTTGGAAGGGACCTTAAAGATGATCTCATTCCAAGTCTCTGCCACGGGTAGGGACACCTTCCACTAGAGCAGGTTGCTCTAAGCCCCATCCAACCTGGCCTTGAGCACTGCCAGGGATGAGGTAGCCACAGCTTCTCTGGGCAAACCTGTGCCAGTGCCTCAGCACCCTCACAGGGAAGAATTTCTTCCTAATATCTAATCTAAGTCTACCCTCCTACAGTTTAAAGCCATTCACCCTTGTTCTAGCCCTACCTGCTCTTGTAAAAAAGCCTTCTCGGTTTTCTTGTAGGCCCCTTTAGGTACTAGACTGCTCTAAAATCTCTTCAAAGCCATCTCCAGGCTTCCCCAGCTATCTCAGCCTGTCTTCATAGGAGAGAATAAATGTATTTGTTTGGTAAGCTCCAAAGCAAATGTGGCACAATTGTCCTCTCATCCCACTTCACTTGCTAAGCTAATCTGCTTTAGTTTTTGTCAGCCACTGTTTATCAAGCTCTCTGCTTTTTCAATAAAACTCAAATGAGATAAAAATGTGTTTAGTGTTGTTGACATCAGACCCCTGAAACCAGCTGCAGAGTTGCTATTGTTTGGTTTCAATGCTGACTAAAATGAATTTCCTTTCTGTTGAATCCGAGGGATATGATGAGTGACAGGCCATCTTTTTTTTTTTTTTTTCTTAATCACACAGATCTGTGTGTTCCTCTAGATGCCCTGATAAACAGTGCATATGTGTGTGAAAGGAAGGGAAACAGGAATTCCTTTCGGAAGGGTGACAACCTTGGTAAGACTAAAATGAGTTCAAGGCAGATGTTCCTGGCAGAAATCAACTGCAAGCTTGCATCTAAAAATTTGCACAACTGCCAGTAAAGAGACTTACATTTATTTTAGCTGTTTTTTCAAACATTGATCTTGTTTAAGAAAAAAATAAAACAAAAGTTCTATAAGGAGTTAGTTTTGTGCCAAGTATATAGCACCGCTGACATGCTGCACCATTAAAAGCAGGACTTGACAACATAATTCCAACAAAATATCATCCCAGCAGCCATGTTGCTATTCTTTTATTTAATATGTGAATGTTTCTATCTTACAGAGAACCCCAGGGACAAACTGTTGCATTTAATTAAACATTAGCTGGTATTGTAATCAAAGTGGTGAAAGTGAGACAGAGGTCCTTCCTCCCAGGAAAAAAAGAAGGTTGTGCTTAACGTTACATCTACAACTTGAGTATGGAGTCTTTTCTCTTTCAAGTATCCCAAAAACATGTCACAGACTACACTGATGTCCTTAGCCTCCTGAGCAACACATTGTTCTTGGCACAAGCGTCCTCCTGTGATTTGCTCAGCACCAGGCTGAGCAAATGTCTAGGCTTCCTCCTTCCTCTCCTTGTCCTATGCTCTTGTCACACAAAGCACTACTGCTCCCTTATTTTAAGACATCAGATGGCAATAGTTAAAAACTACTTCTAATTCTCCAAAGCTAAGAAGCAGTAGTAACAGATAAATGGCTGTGACAAGATGAGAAGCAATGTGGCTTCGTATTTCATGCCAGACTGTCACAGGCTGCTCCAAGTCTAGAGAAACACCACTGAAATTAATAGGGCTACTCTGGAAATAGGATACTTTAGCTAACTGAAGAGTTTAACATGAAGTTCTGAGAAAAGCTGGATTTGGGAAACACTAGATTAGATGATACAGCAATTAGAAAAGCTAACATTTATGGCAGTGGGGTTAAAGAAATGTTAACATAGAACAGAAGTGTCTAATTATTCAGGTTCAGCTGCCCTTGAAAGATGGGCATTAGGGGAGTGTGAAGTTTATGTAGCACACTGGGAAGGTCACTAAATATGAACTCTGATATATCCAAGTGGAAAGCAGTCTGTATTCAATATCAGGATTGCTTGAGACAAATTATAGAGAGTTTTTTTGTAGATTAATAAATCTCTTTGGTTTTGGTTTTTGTTTGTTTTATTTGTTTGGGTTTTTTGGTTGTTTGTTGTTTTGTTTTGTTTTGTTTTTTTCCCCACAACCTATGTTTTCTCTGTAGTATATTTTATTAAGCAGCTTGTTTCCAGATAATAAAATAACACCGCTTTATCTTCAGGTCTGAAAAAGACTAATTACAGAACTATGTGAAGACATATCTTCCATACCTTCCGTTATTGAGCCATAAGACTGCTTCTAGTAGGGGTATGCATTCATCATTCAGAACCACTTCAAATAATAGTCAGTTAAAATTTCAATATCTGTTTCTTGATTATTTTACTTTTATTCCATTTTTCAAGTACAGGGCATGAGACGCCTGTACTGTAGACAGCTATATCAGGGCAGGTTTTCCAGGCTTTTCAGAGCCAATGGAGAGTAATCTGTAGTTTAATAATATAATGCCTCTTGTGTCTATGTTGGGATGAAATCATCAATGAGATAAAACTGCCTGATTCTTTCACTGATTATCAACACCCATTACTAGAAAACTAACTAGTATATTGACAACCTACGGTAGTCAGATGAACCACATGTTATGCAACCTCTTCTGCATAAGGATGAATGTTGCAAACTTCACCAACTTAAGACAAATACTCACTGAAAACAAGGTATTATTACTTTAAATATGGACTCTGGAGCCCAGGGAAGAAATATGAGGCTTGGAAATTTGTCTGTGTCTGTCCATCCCAGTCTTTAAACTGGGATGATTTTTAGCTTTTTAGCCTGTACTGGTTATCTGTAGCTCACTAGCACTGGTGTGATAATAGCAGTTGTATCCATATGATCACAACCTATGTGGTCAAGAGAAAATGACTGGGGAAAATAATATTTGGTCTAGGGACAGTAACTGGGGAAGATGATACTTGCGATCTATTGTTATGTTAGACAACCAGCAGTGTGTGTGAGAGGGCCGTAACTGTAGGGGAAAGTCTATAAGTCACTGAAATGCAGAGGTTGCTGCCAGATTCAACTTATTTGCTGTCCATTCCCTGTGGAGGAAATCCTAGGTCACTTCTGCACATTTATTAAACGGGTGGGTGAGTGGATGGATGGGAGGGAACAATTCATTATGACACACAAGCACCCACATGGAGAAGAGGTTTGCCAGGTTCCTGCAGAGGCCAAAGTGACCAGGAAACAGGCTTCAAGAGTGACGTAGGGGAAACTTGGTGGAGTTTCACAAGCATAAGACTTGGTGAGGAACAGCAAAATGTCAAAGTTAGCAGGCTGGAGGCTCTTTTGTGTGCCAGGGCAGACCTTTCTTTCTTTTCAGCAAATTCACAGTGATAACAGAGTAGACAATATGATTTACCTCTGCATCTCCTAAAGACAACAAAAAAGTAGTTGCTGGTTTACAACTGGTTATCCTGTTTTAAGAAATACAGCCTGTTTCCTCTTTCTCATCCAGAGCCTGGAAGCCAGATGCTGCAGATGAAACTTCCTTTGCTATCACTAAATGCAGTCTGTTAGTATTTTATGTTAAATTGAGTGAAGACAGTAACCAGACCACACCAATCTTGTTTCAACAGTCCGCATCCTAAGGGGACAGATGGGACAGGGGACCAGGGCCCTGAACCAGGATGGTGTGACTTGGCAATGTCCCTGGCAGAGGTTTTGGGGAGTGTAGAGCTGAAAGGAATGCCAGCAGTACACTGCATGCCCCCACACTGGGGAGTACATAGTACTTCTTCCCTTCTGTTGTGCTGTTTGGTGCAGAGTAGGGCCTGCAGCCAGAGAAGGAACAAAGTTAGACTTCTCTGAATGCTGCATTTGAGTAGAAATTGTCATTAACACTGGAATTTATCCAAAATCTCTAAGATCTTCTCAAACGGTTTTGGAAGCTTTTATCTTCATGTAAATTCTCTTTCAGAATTTGCAGTATTTTGGCTCTGAGCAGGAACTCTTTTTGTTATGCTCCTTTAGCTTTTAAAAAGTGTAAGATCTTTCAGTGACCTAGCACGCATGGAATCCAGCACAGAACGGTATTTCTGGATGTATCACTACACATTTTTATTACTTAACTTCAAAGAGTGGCACACAAGATATGTTAGAGAGAATTAGCAGGATATGCTTAAATAGATTGAAACCAGGCCTTCATTGCTATGCTGAAATCTGTCTTGTTTAAGTTTCTTTGGTAAGAAAGTGAGTCCTGGTGCTTTTACACTGTTAAAATAACTCTGAGACGTGAGAGATGAGGAAGCATTTGAATATATCTTTAGGAAATCTCATAAGGGTTTCATGCAGATCTGGTGCACTTCTAAACTTCCAATGGGTGCAGTTCTTAATCCAGGAATTTAAAAGATTCCTGCCTCTATTTGTATTATTCTTTTCTCTTACAGTGGAATGTTTCCAGAAATAGCTCCACTGAGCAAGGAGTTTATTTTTGTTTTAAAAAATCCATTCTTTTTCCAACTCTGAATCACATTCTTAATAAAATAAATACATAAATAAATCTTTTCAGGTTTTAGCCAATTTTTATGCTTTAGCCCATTACTGCATTCTCTTTTTTTTTTCCTCAGGTTCTTGCACAACCAGATTAAAAAAAAAAATTATCTGTCATAATGGAAACCGATGTTTGAAAATCCAAGTACTAAGCATTGTACTTACCTCTTCACATCTGGTTCATTCTTTTGTTGGAAGTATACAGGAAAGCCAGCGGGGTCTGGTTAAGTATGAACTACAGTGTTGTATTAAAATAGTAATTATTATTACTACTGTATTAATCCAGTTTTGCTAACACTGGAAGAGATGACATAAATGCTGTAGTGTGCCTTGCAAGTCACAGGAAACTTTACTGTACTGCTGATATTCAAGTTCAAGGGAAAAGTAAACTGGTGAGGTATTTGCATTCCATTGTGTTTGTTAAGTCAGTAAGTTTGTAAGTATACACATTGTTATTTATAATCCTGATGACCAAAAGGCAAATCTGAATCACCTGCTTTGTTCTCCTGTCACACAGACTGTATTTATGTTGCATATCATAGTTTACATTCAAGTGCTGCTCTCTTTTGATTAGTGTAACACTCCTAGAACTGTGTATACTTTTGATATGAAGATGTGAGATGCAATAACACCACCACAGCAGTTTGAAATAGCTTAATTTGAAATGAACTGCTTGAGGTGATTTAGTCCAACCTGCTGCTCTAAGCAGAAATAACTTCAAAGTCTGATCAGGTATCGGAGGTGGGGTTTTTTGAGTGTTAAAAATCTCCAGGAAGAGAGGTCTCACAGATCTCACAGGACAGCCTGCTCCAGTGCTTGACCACCCTCCCTGGAAAGAAATTTTTCCATGCGTCTAACAAGAATTTACCTTGCAGCGCCTGTCCATCTATCTCCTCTTTTTGTTCCCTTTATTAAGGGACAGTCACCTTTGCTATAAACTTGTTCTGTACCTTAATTTTTTCCTGTCTTTAGTTTCTGTTCAAGGGGGCTGGTTATACCACTTAGATGTAGGTCAGTTCTTTTGCAGACACAATTTTTTCTTCATGAAGGCAGACCTTGTGAAAAATCAGCTGAGATCACTGTATGAAGAAGGAAATGGACTAAGCTCTTCAAAGGTCTATCTGCATGTACAGATCTTCAAGGATGGCTTCCTTATGCATAACTTTCACACATAAGCAGACTTATTCTTGACTATGTATATCATACTCTTGCTTAACTTGAATTTTTTGTGACATGGAGAAGAGTCTCAGGGCTCCCACAACAAAGCATATCCTTTGTTTGTTTTTTTTTTTAACTCAACTATTTACAGAAACTAGAAACGTGATCCCTGGACCTGAATGTGACCTATCATTGCCCATCTGAGGGTAGGACTTTTATTCTCTACCTATCATCACTTCATCTCTTGTTTTCTCTGTGTCCTCTGCATGCTTATTCTGACTCCTACCACACTAGCAATTGTGAAAGAATTATTTAAGGCACAAAAGAGTGAACTTATATTTTTTTTTCATCAAATGATGAAAATTATATTAAAGGATGCTCTGGATACTTTGGCAACACAATTATTATTGTATTTAATTCAGGGATATTTCAGCTTCTGAAAAAAGAAACAAACCAAACAAACCAAAAAGCCACCAAATATTTCTTTGTGAATTTTCTTGTAACAGTATACTTGAAAATCTCTGTAAGAAATTCTTGATGTTTTTCCCCATCTTTATTGAGGATATCTCTGCTATAGTGTTTAGTGCATTAAACGGCAATAACTTTTGCGAAATCTGGCATAACAGTGTGTAAAATGGAAAGCAAGTTACCTCTTGTGCAAGTGGAGTTAAGTGTTAGGGCTTATTTAAATGTGAACCTTACAAAAGTATGGAGTGAGGATGATGGCATTGGCAATGTAGTCTTGTGCCAGCTGTTCCAAAGAGAAGTGTTTAGTTCTACCAGATTTCTTTGCTGACATGAAGTTGTTGCACAGAGCATCTTAATTTTCTCCTCACAGTCATCTGCAACAGATGAGAGCATGTGATAATGGCTACAGGGTGATAAATATTAAAAAGCATAGTGCACATTACTGTGGCAGCTGAAGCTCTTACTGGAAAGTCACTTGAAAGATACAGAATATTTTAGCCAAGTGTCATAAGGGTCCTCATTTTAGTCCTTTCAGAATACAGCTGCATGAAGCTATAAAAATTGCTAACAGGCTTAAATTGGAGTGGTGGATCATTTAAAAATGTTTGTTTCCTTTTTTGTATATAAACTGTTTCCTTAGAAACAGAGAAATTAAAGCCCATGGGTAGCACCTTGCCAAGATTTCTTCTCTGGAGTTTATCAAAGCAAAACATTATGGGCTTGGTAATCAAGAGCAAGCCTGTCCAAGGCATTTAGAATACTAGCAGATTTAATGTGAGGAACTAGAACTGACAAATCCTCATTATCATAGATATGAACCAAGCGTCAGTTCTGAAACACAGTAAGCTTTCTGCCTTTGCTCTAGCAATCTGTTTAGTTTAGAAAAAGCATAAGACTTCATGAGAAAGTCAAAAGAATGCTGATTACATTTTTGAAGATGTACTATTCATACTATGTGATACAAATGAAAATACCACAAACAAATAATTTCAATATGAAATATTGGATATTGTAAGGTTTATGTATTGGCAAAGAGTGGACAGTAATAAAAAGACAGTATGCCAAATAATGCAAAATGTCCAAGTAACGTCCAATGAAGCTGGACTTTATACCTCAGTTGGTGGTAGTGTGCACAGTTTACACATCTTTTACTTCACACTTCTTTGCAGAATTTTCACTTGCTGGATAACCACTTTTGAATGATTATTTCCTTTCTATTTTTGTGGGAGAGGATGGAAATAAGAAAAAAAGGTTTAGCCTTCCACAGAAATGAGGCTAAGGGAAAAAAATCCCTAAGCCCTATATGTGTCAGGTTGTTCCATTTCAGGAAACTTTTAAAATAAAAGCTCTAAGCCTGTCACACATCAGTCAGTAAGATTTGAAATCAGGCTGCAAATCCCCTCTTGGTCTACCTACCCAAGGTTGGGCAATTCAAATTTGTAGATGAGTGCCTCAGATTTAGATAGGTTTGCACTCTGCAGTGTAATGCACTATAGCAGGAGAAAACTGAGTTGTCAGGATACTTAAACCTGCATAACTGTAGCAGTGCAAAGTTCTTATACTTCACTCAAAGCAACCTGACTTGGTCATCATTTACTCTTGTGAAGATTTTGAAGTATCCTCTAACGGAGTCAGTAGGACTTCAAAGTCACTGCAATTTGCATAAAACTCTGTCCTGTATATATTGCAGAAAAGTTTGGGTGAAAGAGTCAACTGTTTGGATAATGTGTCCTTTTTAACAGTGTGGTCTCTGCAGGTTACTGTAGGCCACACAAAACCTTTAGAAATACAATTACTGAACAAATATTTGATATTATGGATTTAAAGATCAGTCTTCTGCAGCTTAATAACATAACTAAAAAAGCTCAGGAAAGTTACTTACAACAGAGTAAATAGCTTGTGCATATCAGAAAAATGGGCAAATAATTGCACCCCCCTACACAAAAAAACATAGCTATATCTATATAAGAAATATATTAAAATAAGAAAAAATACATTCGTTATAAATGGAGAATCATTTGAACTAACTGAATGTATAAAAGGAACTTTGGAGACTACAGGTTTTTCTGGAACAGGTGGCAGATTTTCTGTTCCCTTATGACATATCTTGAGGATGATGTTTTCTACTTGTTTACCTGCAGTCCCAATTTCTTTGTTCCCTTGAGGCTTTGTGGTTTTGGGTTTTTTTTTGCTTTAACCTACCAGCTAAAACAAAATGCAAAGCAACAACTATCACTATTGAAATGTTCCCTTTGCAACAGCTCTACCAAGTCATAAAAAGATGTAGATGATGAGGAGGTTTTTGAAAGCACAAAGGGACTTTGTACTGAGTCAGTGAGAGTCGATTAATTCTCATGCTTAGCTCTGACAATCTCCCCTATTCAACAAAACCCATGTTTCCATTTACATATATATATATAAATGTATATATATATGTGTATATATATATGTGTGTATATATATATGTATATATGTATTATCTTAGTGCTTATAAAAATAAATTCACAGTCTAAAATTTGGGATCTGCATTTCTATTTAAGCGAAACTCCTACTAACTTCAGTGGTACCACTATTCAAGTAAAGAGTTCAGGATCAAGCCCACATTCTGTAGATGTTATATCTTTTGTAATTGTCTGTCCAATACTTGTTTCAGTCCTTGCCACTGGGGATTTGAAAATGTATTTGTTTCCCTTGCAGTACTTTGTAAGAGAGTGGCATGAAGCGTAACACAATTTCAGAGGTCAGCAAAGAGAAAGAAAGTAGTAGTTGTGACAAACAGGCCTTTAAATCAAATGAGATCACAGGCAGTGCGTAAAAGCAAACTAAATTCTGCTCAGGGCAAAACTGAAGCAGAGAGATCAACGTGAGATTTTTTTGAACTCCTCACTACGGTCAAGATTTAACATTAAAGATGGGAGGGCATTTTATATAAATACATGTTTTATTGCTGCAACAGTGTAAATGTATGAAAGAGCTACTGGCACACAAATACAAATGTAGGAATGTAGTATTTAAGCAATAAGCCTTGAGTTCCTGACAAATGAGACTCATTATCCTCTGGTTTATGTGTCTGCTTTAAACTGGTCATCAAGGCTCCCTCTATAGTCACTGGAGAAACAGAAACAAGGCTTTTGAAAGCAAACATAGCATTCAAACATTTTACACCTCTCTAGACAGGATGTAACACCCATTGCAAGTAGAAAAAGCCTAGGCAATCAGCTTCAACAGAAAGCCTTTTTGAAAGCTGATACCTGTGACAAAACCCACTAAGATAAGGCAAATAAATAACCTCAATCTGCCATTCCAGAGCAGGTAACTCGAGGCACATAGAGATTACAGAGCTGCTTAGCATCATGCCATGAGATACAGTCAGAGAGGAAGGAATAAGAACAAACCTTACCAATTTGCCTTATCTCAGTTATTTTCAGACAGTATGTCAGTTTTATGAAATACTTCAAATTTATTTTGAAACCTTCCTCTGAAAGACATGGTCTTGGGCCAAGTTACATTTTTCCTCTATCCACAGTCAGATCTTTCTTTAGTCAGTCTCTGCACACTGCCTGACTGATAAGCAGCAACCCATGAAATGACATCACTCTGACATATTTTCCACTCTTTTTCTGTGTTGTCTGATAGTGAAAATGACACCAGTTTTCTTGCAAAGACATTTTTATCTCACGTGTCTTTCCAAACAGAGAAGCCTGCATTCCTTCCACTGAGGAAAAGCTTTCACTTCTCCCTGATGGGACTTTCCCATTGCACCCTTCCCATATTTGAGAGTGGCAAAATGTCTTCAGCACAGAGTCTAAAGAGAAGAAATGAGTATTTTAGAATAGTTGTAGAGAAATAACAGAAAGGGTGTCTGTAGAATATATCTGTGTATTAGTATGGTAAGCTAAGACAGGAAAACAATTTGAATTGTAGTATTAAATAAACAATTGGTTTTGCTCTGAATCAAGCCCCTTATGATTAGGATATCTTGTAAACATTTAGAAGTCCAAAAAGCATTTTGGAGGTTTTGGAGATTTTATTCTATTTTGCTTCTTCTAGTTATAGTCTAATCCTGATCCTAATGCTGATTTTTTAAGAATTACATTGAGGTGCACTGCATCACATATATGATTCAGACTGTCACAAAAAACCCAGCTATGTAATAAGTTCACAGCATGAGATATGAAGGCCAAGAGCAAAAAATTCATGGAGGTTGCCTGTCTGTAAATTGATTCTTAGGTATGACAAAAAAACAACATAACCAGGCTGATGTTGGATGTTATGATGTTGATAAAGCATGGGAAATAAACATGAGCTCACCATGTATGAAACTGAGATGGAGTAATGTAAATTAGTGGTCCAGGTACATTTCTGTTTTGGAATGTGGCCAGCTGCTGTGAAATGTGTGATAACAACACATGCTGACTTATATTACTGGTATTTCCATAGCGCTACATCTATCTGAAAGCTTGAATAGAGCATATTTCTTTCTCCATCATCCGGAAACATTTGTGGAGGTGCTCTGGGAATTCCTAGGTACCTGGATCTGTTCCGTGTATTTATTTGCAATTTGATCATGCAAAAGTCATCTCATTATGTCAGAAAGCTAATTAGATACGTTGCTTTAATATGTGCAACACTACACAACCCAGTTGTGAAATACGAAGTGGGAGGGAGATTTTGTTACCTCTTGCTTTCTTCTTGCAGATTACAGCTGTATTGTTACTGCTGCTGTGACTGTAATGAAAGCAGGATGTGAAGTCCTGTAATTTTTTCACTTTTTGTCTTCCTGAATAGGAAGAAGAAGAACAGTAAACTTTCTGCATATGATTCTAAATGATGACGTATCTTTCTTTTAAATATTCTGCTCTGTATGTCTACTTTATACTACTATGCATAAATTACAGGTTATTTTATTCCCAGGTGGCATAATATCAACTTTTCCCCTTGTTGAACAATGCATTTTGATAGTTACAGACCTTGAACAGTAGAACAAGCTAACAGTTAGGCTGCAGGTGTTCTTTGGTTACTAAAGATTAACAGAAAAGCCAAATGTTGGCTGGCCTGTATACTTCCTCTCTGAACAGAAAATGGGAAACCATCCAACACGTCACATTTTCCTTTGAGGAAACTAGTCATAAGAACAGGAAGGCTGTGTCAATAAAAAAAGGTACAGCTAAGTGTTTAAGGATTGTTTTTAGCCTCTAAATATTGTACAGAGGTTAAAACATATATATATGTTTGATATGTATATGTATCTTAAACAGTTAGTGTTGTCTAGTGAAAACACCAACTATAAACCTCAAAAAACTGGTTCAAAACCAAGGGCAAATTTATTGATTTCTATGAAAAAGCACACTATAAAAACTAAAGAAATTGCTGTAAAACTGTTAAACTCGATAACTGATTTATACCTAGTCATGCTCAAATTCCTGTTGGTAAGGCACACCATCCTTTCATGTCATTCTCTAATGCAGGCTTGTATATGAAAATCACATTAACCCTGCTACGTAACTTCTCATCTTCCAGATGACTGGCTGTCTGGAAAGGTCAGCTGCTCTGGAAGAGCTCTTATCTCGCAGTCCAGTTTGCTGAAGTTGCGTCAGCATTCATTCTTTATTAGAACAGCTTAGGAAGAACGTACAAGATAGTCCCCTACTATTAAAAGAAATGGACAGGGTTTGTTTACAAACATTTTTTTTTCACCCTATCAGCTCAGTTTGGAAAAGCTGCTCCTGATTTTGTCTGCAATTTTTGGATTGAAAATGTGCTGAGGTAGACAGGATGTCATTTGCATATTTAATTCCTTTGCTGCCTTGGCAAATGGAATTGCATATATTTAGAAGACATAATTTTCACCCCTAGACATCTGAAACTGACCCTTTCTTTTGTTCTAGACTGGAAAATTATAACCTGATTTTCATATGCTTCTTTAAAGTATCTCCTTTGTGCATAAAGCATAGAACTACCTTCCCAAGGTCTATCTCCCTTTCACTGTAGCTTTCTGCCTAAAGTCTGGAAAGTTCATCATAGTAACTGTGTTTTGAGTGCTATATGTGCCTTGCCTTAAAACACATGGGTGTGAAAGAGGTAATTTAGAAAGTATTAGCTCATGAAGTAAACATATGGAAGCCAGCATCCGAAGATGTTTTGTCTAGGGCAACAAAGACACAACTATCAAGTGAGAAGAGAGAGACAAATTACTTATAAAAAATACCATACCAATGTCTGGTTACTGGGAAGCAGAAGAAAACCTAGACAATCCCAACAAAAAAAGAACCAATGTTTTTGTTCTAAGGTAATGCATTTCATTCCAGTTCCCTCTTAACCCCCACTGTGGGATATGAAAGGAGGAGAATGCATGGCTAGAAATAATAGTGCTTGCCTATGGATGGTACTCAGGTGCTTATAGGAAGGAAAAGGAAACAATTTAGAAACCTCTGGTAGAAGCAGGTACAGACCTTTTCAAACACTATGGAGTTTTTTATTCCTGTTACAGAGGGTTGGGAATATGATCAGGAGTGGATGGCAATGTGGTATGGGTTAGCATGGGTTGGGGAATGGTGGGAGGGGAAATGACTGCTCAGATAACCCATGAGTCATCATATCACAAGTTCCTCATCATGTGTACTGCACTGTTCCTCTTAGCAGCCTGGGGTGGGCTGTAGTGTCCCTTGGTCTTTTTGAATCCTCTTTCATTCACCCTTAACCTTACCTTTAGACCTGTTACTATTGTTTCCATCACTGCACTAGAAAGAAGCATACAAGCCATTCAATAAGATGCAGTACTTGTGGACATACTCTAGTGAGTATATGTAGGTTATGATGTTTACCTGGATATGTTTGGAAGAGGCAGTCACTTTCAATGATTGTTGCAGAGCTGTCAGTCTTCCATGGTCAAAATGTAAAACTAAAGTGTTTCTAAAAACAACATTTCTTACATTCTAGGAATTTCCTATGAGAAAAAAAAAAATATA
>NDXB01004017.1:66720-90387 GCA_002631895.1 Agapornis roseicollis
ATAAAAAAAAAAAAAAAAAGTGCCTTAATTTAAATTCTTTAATGTTTCTAAGTTCTCGAGAATTCTGGTGATATGTGTGCAGCAACAAAGAATCCTCTTCTATTCTGCTGTAATTTTGTAATCATCACTGCTCCCTCTCTGCTTTCTGTGATTGAACCACAAAAACTTTCTCTATTAAAGCCCTCCAAATTGTGCCCTCTTACATTTTTCTTCACATTGGCGAGACTAAGGTTGCAAAGACACTGAGATAAGAAATTATGTTGTCCTAATAACCAAAGCCATCCATAAGCAGTACAGCTGTTCTTCATTTTGCTGTATAGTTTTATAAAGCATTAAGTCTAACATGTATGTCCCATTTCTCTGTTAGTGCTATGAATATTCACTGAGGTGTACTGAAGAACAGGACACAGTGGCCCAGCTGAAAATATTGCCTGAAAACTGAGGCAGGGTACTGTGCTTGGTATGAAAAATTCCTTTGCTTGTTATTGTTCTTAGAAATAAAAAATCAATAGAAGGAAGCAAGGAAGAGTTAGAATTTCTGAGAACACTGCTCCTTTCAACTCAGTAAGTAGGCTTGAGGCACACTGATGACATCTTTGAGCTTCTGTGTGGGACTGTAAAATTCTAGCAGCAAAACTTGGTTTACCCATAGAGTGCAGTGATGGATGATGCATGCATCCGTTTCTGGAAATGTCCATATCTATTTAGTTACAATGAAATTGCTCACAGAAGTAAGATTTGTACCTATACTGTTGTAGGTCTGGAAAATATTAGACCACCATCACGAATCAGCTATAAGCTCTTTCCTGGAAGCACTACAAAGGTGAAAGTATAATTTTTTTCTGAGATATCCATCTGATCCTTCTGAACACCTGTCTGATGTTTTTGCTCTGGTTTTGTTCAGTTTCCTGTGTTGAATGTGCTAATCAAACTCTGCTATTGTAAGAATCACCTATAAACCAAAGTTTTTTAAACTTTTTTCCTTCCCCTCCACCCTAACACTTCTGCATAGAAGCATTTCCCTCAGGCTTGAAGGGAACAGCCACTGTGGTCTAGTAGTTTGAAAGAAAACCCACAATCTTAAGCTACACAGCCAACATGTTCAGCTTCTCATACTGCCCTGCCAGCAAGGTGGCTGTGGTGCACAAGAAGCTGTGAGCGGGTAAAGCCAGGACAGCTGTCCCCAGCTGGCTAAATGGATATTTCATACCGTATGATGCCATGCTGAACAATAAAACTAGGGTGTTGTCACTGTTTAGCGGATGGTGAGCTATTGCATAGGGCATCACTTGTTATGCATATTCTTCTCCCCTGCCCCTTCTGTCTTGTTAAAATGCCTTTATCACAATGCACAAGTTTTACCTGTTTTCTGGTTCTTCCTCCATCCTACTGTGGGGAAGCAAGTGATAATCTACATGGTGCTTAGCTGCCTGTTGGGTTGAATCATAGTGATCATTTAGCTTGTGTGATCTTTTAGCCTATGTTACAGACACAGTTAAAATTTCAGAGATTAATGTTTAGAGAAAGAAAATAAATCACATTTCTAGTTAAAGTTTGTGTTTGTAATTTAGTTTATGAAACCCATAAATGGATTTTAGCAGCACCCAAGGAGGATCCAGGGTGTTTCACAAGGAAACTCTGTTACTTTCTCCAGCCAGAATTGGGGATGCCAGATTCCCATATCATTTTACTTGCAAAACCATTCCTTTATCTGGGGAGGAGGGCTTGGTCCTCTCATAACTATTACCAACCATAATCAGTTATGCTTACCTGCCAGCTTGTGCTGTTGGTAGAACCTACTTATAACAGTCCATGCTTAGCAGACAACCCCAAAGATAAACAGCCATTGCTACTATCATGCAAGGCCCAGTAGCCTGAGAATAGCTAGCTGTCCCACTCCAGATGGAGCTGACTCTTTCCTATGAATTGCTTGTTTTTCTGTTCTTTTTTTCCCCCAGTCCTGAAGTCCTACAAGTGTGTTACACCTTCAGTTTGACTACTGAGTTCAGACATAGATGGGCCTGAAAATGAAATATGTAAACAGAACTGACACATGACTTGTGACAAGTGATGAGCTGCAGGAAATGCTCATTTCTAATAACACTGTCTCAGTGTTCTTCATCTCTGCTTTCACTGTTGCTGTCCTCTTTATCTCCCCTTTGTTCATAATATACGATAGGGCATCAAAGAGCTCTAGATTGACTTAATTTGGTGTGATAGGAGGTTTCATATGAAACCAACCTCCACCATAACTGCCTGTGGAAATGAAGTTGCTTACAGTTCATGAACTTTTCTCTAACAGTTAGCCTTGACTCGTAAGCCTCATAATTTTTAATGGCTGTTCAGCTGCTAGAAAGTATGTTAAAAACAACTTGGTTTTTGCTTTTGCACAAAGGAGCTGGAAAATACATGCTATAAGATGGGATTCAGAGAAAAGAGTTTCCATATGTAAAGAAAAAGAAATGAAATTTGTCAAAAAGCACAAGCAAGATAATGTGGCTTTGCTCTTGTTTCGGTTTGGTGTCCATTCATCCCACCCCCTTCTCCCGCTCTTCTCATGAGATTGAATGCAGATACAGCTACCTATGGTATGTTTCCTGTGGCATCTCCAACCTTGATCTAACCACGAAATACTCTTCCCAGACCTGAAATATCTTTACATTATTATTTGCTGTATTTTTGACTTCGTCACTAACCCACTATGGGAGATGTAACTTACCCTTCAGAGGGGACTTCTGAGTGTTACAGGCTGACAAGAACAGCTGACAGGCATTCAGTCTGCACTGTACTGAGCTCAGCAGCTGTATGTTTTTAAAGTGCTGTGACACAGAGGTCAGGGATGATATCCAGGGCAGAGCAGAGTTATGGAAGAGGATTAGGATCAGCTAGGATTTAAAACTGATGATCACATTTGGGGAACTAAAGGCAATTTGTCTAACTGATAAAATTAAAAGCCAAACAAAACACAACCCTTTTTCACTTGAGATAAAACATACAATTTAAAAATATTAAAATTTTGAAATAGATCGTACTACAGTGTTGCATGTGATGCCATGTAGTCCCCCTGTGTATGAAATATACTTTGTGTAGTACCATGAATTCTTTTTATGTTATCCACTAGTCTTACACTTGGGCATTTATTTCCATATTTTGCTAAGTCAAGGCTTTGCCACAAGTCTGAGAGAAGGATTTCCTCTGGGTCAGACTCCATCCTCTCTTATGGCAGATACAGAAGATCTCCTGGTTCTCCTGCCAGGATTTCATTTACTTGCACAGCTAACTCTTGTGCTGTGTGGGCAGCTCCTCTGCCTCTGGGCACAAAGGTCCAACAGGGTGGCTGCCATGTGCCAGAGAATTTAGTCTGCCTGATGGCAGTCCTGAGATTGATTTCCAGAGTGCCAGAGATGGCAGCAAACAGTTTGTTGCTCTTTTTCTCTTAAAGATTAGATAGAATTATATGGATCATCCTCCAATTATTATACCGAGGACTGCCATAAATGTGTTTCCATATTTTGTGCAAACCTGTCATTCTGTTGAGTTTGAAATGACAATGGACTGGGAAACAGGATGCAGAGGAGGCAACTTTGAAATGAGAAGAGAGTAATTGAATGCAGTAGATTGCTGTGGATTGAATGAGCAGATCATATTTATTATGTGCCATAAAGAGAAAGATGATTTCAAAGTATTGCCTAGTCTTCCTCACCTATCACAGGCTGCGCACAAGCATTTAATGTCCTCTGCTCTGAAACAGAGAAAAATGAGCCCCACTTTGAAGAGAGAAATTGAATATCCCCCTTAAAAAAAAAAAAATCAAAACAACAATTAAACAAAAAAACCCCATGACAAAACTAAACCAGGATGAAATGATGCCTATTCCTTTTTCCAACAGACGGCAGGAGCTGTGCAATTATGAAACTCACACTATTAATCAGGTATTTCCTAAGCTGCTGTTGGAAAGAACTGATGTGTTCCCACAGCCCACTGGAGCTTAGGTAAGCAGGGACAAGGAGCAGGCAGCTGGGATCCTGGGAAGGTCCGACCTTAACAGTGCTCTGTGTTTAATAGCAGTTTCTCAGGGGTGAGAGAGGGAGTGTGCTATTGTGCTGCCAGTGCTGCTGCAAGGAGGAAGCTGTGGGTTATGGCACTCCAGCCAGAAATACATCAAAGAGCCTAAGGAGTGCTAGCAATGCCTCGTATCACTGAAATTGCCTGTCATGGCATAATATGTACAAATAAAAACCCTTGCTTAATCACTGAGAAATTATCACAGAGAATGATGTCTTCTGATAATGACAAAAGAATTTAAAATTTCTTGATAATGTCATCCTTTTCACCCAAGGCACCCTTATGAAATGTATATTCTGAGTACATTGTCTCCCTTAAATAGATACCCAAGTTGTACATAGTTCCAAGAGGAAAACAGCATCTCCTCATGAAATTCATTGTATAATAGCTACAGATATTTCATTGCGAGTACTGTGAATGGAGAATGAGTTCTGTGTTTTCATACTGTATCCGTACAATGCAAACATAAAAGATGAATGGGATAAAGGCAAATAGCTTGTGACCCAAATATTATACAATATTTTCTTTGTGGATTGAGACCCACATTTGCAGAATCCTGCATAGCTACATAAACACATGGGGAATAATTTCTGAAGATTCCTGCGGGTGCATAATATTTCCATTCTTGTTTATGCTTTCTTAAATCTATTCTCATTCCAGCACTACTTGTCTTCTCCAGAGGAATACCTTTGTTTGCTGCTTCTTCCTTTCACTGGTGACTTGTATTTCAGTTCTTTTCTCTTGTGTTAATATCTTTCACACTCAGCCCTTTTGTGGAGCATAGTTTTCCACTCTCTAACTCCAAAGTCCTATTCTGCTTTCTTTCTGTTGCTTTCCTTTTTCTCCTAATGCTTTGTCTCCGACACTGTGAACTACATCTGCTCATAATACTCCCTCCTTCAGTCTCCACTTCTTACACTTACATTCACCTCTACACCAATGCCTACCCTAATACTGCCTGACAACTTCTCACAGAAACTCCTGTTGACAAACTTCATCTCCATGCCTCCCCACACACACACACAAACACACCCCCCCACCACCACCTCTCAGACATGCTGTCATCCTCTGAGACATATTCCGGAGTTCTGTTACAGACACCTTGTGTTTTACCTGCAGAAACACAGTGTCATATCCTTGCTTTCCCTGGCTGTCAGCTATCACTCACTACCATCTTTTCATGTCCTCCATCTTCTCTTGGTCCTATTCGTTTTACTCTGAGTTTCCCAAATGCTTCTATTATCTGCCCACATCTGCCCAGATGCAAAAACCGGTATGAGCAATTTGAGCTTGCTTTCTGCCACAAAACTACTAAACCAGCTTTAATCAGGTCACAGAAGCTTCATTTTCTTTTTCCTTTAATGGGCAACACTGTATATCCTCAGAGGCATGTGGTATGCAAACGTTTTTCGCTGTGGATTATGAAAATCCTCAAGTTGAAAGCATGAAGGAACTATTTTGTTCTTTCATACCCCAGCACCTTGTGCTCACCTTGAGCTGAGGCATTCTGCTGGGAAATCCCCTGGTTACACAGCAGAGACTCCTGAAGTCTCCACATCAGTGATCTGCCCCAACATGACTTCTCTACAAGGGTTTTTTAATTAATTCAATAAATTCATTCTCTTTTACGTGCCTACTTCTCACAACATTTTTCCTCCTTCTTAAATGTGCTTCAGAAATGAAGAAGGAAATTGATTTAGCAACAGTTACAATGATGTTCCGCTCGTGCAATTTGTTTCATATGTACTATGTGTGGTGGTGTTTTGAGTCATTGTATAGATATTCAAAACATTTTTAATTCCCCCAGTTGGGAGTGGGAAGTGCAGAGGTTCTATGAACAGGAAGAAGATTCAACATTAGACTTCAAATATTTGCTCATGCCTCATTCAGTGCTTTGGAGTGGGAGGAAAGGAAATCTGCAAGTACTGGCATATCAGATCACATTTGTCAATTAGTTGAGTTCACCTAGCTTGTGAAAAGCGGCAACCCTTGACATTTGATAATGTCCTTGACCCCTGCAGGGATTGGAACAACCAGGAGCTGCTCTGTGACTGTGAGACACACCTCTGTATTTTCTCAGCACTGTGGGACTGTGATGCAGTGCCTGGGTCTAGGCTGCAGAAGAGCCCAAAGCTCTGGGCTGAGAGCATATAGTATCCCAAGCCTCTGCAGTGTAATGCCCTTTTCATCCCTCTCTCTCTCTAATACTACATTTCCACAGGAAGGATACTCAACCCCTTCACCTTATGGGAACCAAAGTTTATTCCCTCAGACACATAACATGGGTGGCAGTGGACAAATCAACACTTAGATATCTTTAAGTTCTGGTCTCCAGATAACACAATTTAGGCTGGAGTCATAAATAAAGCATAAACTCCTCTTCATAAATTACCTCAATTTTTGCTGAAATGTCTTTTAGCTGTGGATGGCTTCTATACCTGTGCTACTACCTTGACATATTTTGTAAGCTGGAATGTGATAGTGCGGATTAGGCTGAAATAGAGTAAGGTATAATGATAGAAAAGGGACTGTTGGTCCCATTGGGGCCTCTTAAGGAAGGAAGCTGAATTATCACTGGAAAAAAAAAAAACATTTCCTTTCCAGGCAGCCTGTAAATGTGGACCAAGCTTTGCCTTCTAAGTGAAATCCAGGCCTTTCTTTCTGAATCTTCTACCTCATCTTTATTGCACATCTTTATTTAGTAGCTCTAGATTTAGCACATTCTGTCATGAATATGATGTCTTTCATTTAAAAGACATTTTTAATTCCTAAAAAAATTAATATGGCTCACTAACTGAACATTCTATTTTTCTCTGGACAGGCAATGCCATCTCAGGAACTGCCTCTGTAATTTGAGATAGTGTGAAAACCGAAATATAACCAGATTTTGCTCCTGATGATCATAACTGTTGCACTAGCAAAAAAAAAAAATGATGGAGTTTAACCTGATTGAATAGTAATTCTTTTGAAGAGGATTATACTAAAAGGGATTTAATAATATCTGAAATCAAAAACTCTATGAAATAGCCATAGTGAAGTCAAATGAAACTGCAACATTGCCCAAAATGTCTCTGTAAACAATGTTGAACTGTAAATTCAGTGAAACTAAGGAAAGAAGTGAAGGAAGCGTGCTCACACACTTTTCTACTCACATGGTAGGATAAGGAATGACCTTCTCCATCACAGGACTGAGTCTGAATCAAAAAAATTAAAATCTAGCTGTAACCACAAATCACAAGATTAACCTCAAAATAAATACCCAAACCTATAAAATTAATATGGATACAAAACAGAAGATTCAAACTCATTATATTAAGATAACTTATTTAGGGTGACTTCTTTTCTTTAGTGTTCTTTCTATATAATGTCTGCTGACTGCATATTCCTTATAAGCTCATAGATGTCATCTTAATTGACATTTGTTAAGGAATGTAAGGTGGGTTTTTTTTTTTCATTTTAATATGCAAGCTTGCCCATCAAGCATATTTGTATTGTGCCACATGTAGAATATTTGACTTATAGGCATTTTGATATATGTCATATTTAGTTTTCTTATGAAATGGCATAACCACTGTCAGTGTAAGAATTTGACACTTCACATTGGATAGCCTACTGCTCCTAAATGAAAATTTATTATTTAGTGTAATTAAGCTAGCAAATAAAAACGTGCAGCCTTTCATTTTCTGTTGTAGGCTATAGTAGGGTGAAAGTCTCAAGTTTCCCAAAGACAAATTCTGGTCCAAAAGAACAAAAACACCACTGCTAAATACAGGGTTTATGATGTCTTTGATAAATAAAGTGTACACCAAAATAAATAGAAAATATTATTTGAAAAGAAATCCCCTTCTCTCAAGTCCTTAAGTGGAAGGAAGAGGGAATGGCTTCAAAAGAAAGCTACCTCCTACCGGTGATGATTACAATTGCTACATGAAATCATAAAGGAAAGTACCTCATTAAAAATTCTTCTAAAAATTCATTTCTATACTATTAAAAAAAAACCATGTATGGCTATTATATAGAAAGTTATGATCCTAATAGTCTTCTGGTGAAACACTTAGACTTAGCCTGTACGCTAGGTAATGTAAAATGTAATAGCAACAACTAACACAAGTCCTTTTCCAAACATAAACCCTCAAATTGCTGTAAATCCAGTTGAATTATTTATTGGATTTTGTTTGTTTGTTTGTTTTTCTCACAGACGTTACTTGGAAGTGATTACATGATATTTTACATACAATCCAGTACAATTTTCTTTATTGAACTGAGTAAGATTCTTGCACCTATATGCAAATTAATGAGTTTAAGACCTTGTAAATCTTGTAAGAAGGCCGGGAGTTCCAGTGCTAAGCTCCCGTTTTGTGGGTGAATGACCATGGACAGTATAACACAACAGAGTAATTCGTGTTGGAAGAGACCTCTGGAGACCATCAGATGCAATCCCCTGCTCAAAGCACGATCAGGCAGAAGGTTGCTCATGGCAGTGTGGAGCTGGGTTTTGATTGTCTTCAAGCATGGAAACTCCACAGACTCTCTCCTCTTCCATAGCTGCCAGAGTACATTTTTCCTTACATCTATTTGGAATTTCCCTCAGTCCTTCTGTTTGCTGCCTTCCATTCTATTCTGGTGCATGTCTCTGTACCCTACCTTTCAGTGGCTAGAAGCAAAAATGACATGTTGCCTTACTCTTCTCTTGTTAATGCTGAATAAAAGCAGTTCCCTCATCCTTTTTACACATCTTGCTTTCCAGCCTCTTGACTATCTTGGCCCTTAGCTGGAATTGCTTCCATGTATCATTGTCTTTTTTATACTGAGGAGCCCAATCAAAAGTCCACAAATGCAGATCTTGGGTGCAGAAGCAGTTAAGTAATGATCTGTATGTCAATAGCAGTTTAAGAATAAATTTTAATATGTTATAATAATAGTTGTGTTTATTTAATTATGTAAATGCGACATACACCATCCTTTTCTATCTAATGCATCATAGATACCACAGTGGTGTCTGGTCATAGGTGTCCTCAGGTGAACACTCCTGACCTTGTGGAGTCTGTTAGGCCATGGGCATTGCAACATATGGAGGAAGGAAGCAATTCCCTAGCTCATTATGAACTGGCTTCAAAGATTAATATTTGTGTAATCACATTGACACTGACAGAACTGTGACAAAGCAGTAATGTAAAAATTGTCATAGTACTTGAACAAAGCCTATGTTGACAAGAGTCCTGTCTCTAAGAGGAACTAATAGTGCCTACACAGGGAAAGAGCACAATAAAACCCCAGGATATATATTCCATCAAAAAGCCTTTGGGAAATCTACCTTTTAATGAAAAAGAAAATATATTGGAAATTATTTTGTCTAGCACTATAAGTAATAATTTATTTTTTTTAATCTCAGACTGTGTAATTTTTATATTAAACTGTCACACACTTCTGGTTTTGGCCTGTAAATTGAGCAGAGCATCTTCTAAATCTTAAAGATACAGAGCCACTGAGACACTAGATCACCTAGTGATCACCTAATCCTCCTGTATTAATAATACTATGCTATGATAATGAAGTTCTTTTCTTTTTGTGCATTAGCATATTATTGTATGAGCTTACTGACTATAAGACAGTGCCAGTAAAATAAGATTTTATCATTTACAATAACTTTTTATATATGAATATGATACAGTGCTACTAAAATGTGATGGAAAATTGTGGGGAGGATACATTCCTCATTTCCAATGTCAGGATAAAATCTCTTTAATATCTTCAAGAGCTCCAGAATGTTGAGTTTTTAGAGGATGCATGGGTTGAATATTTTACTATTAATTATATCTGTGCCTGCCTCATCATATGCAGGAGTAAAGTGAGATAACTAGAGCAAGTGTTTGGCATTGACAGGTGAAGAACAAGACTGATGGTTGATTGTTTCTTTAGCATGCAGCAACCATAACCTGTTATGAAATGTTTTAGCTAACCCTGAGTGCAGCAGCTGTTGTTGCTAAAGATCAGCAGGCATACTAAAATTAAGCCAGATACCTACCTGTGCCATAAAATTCAACCAATTTGTTTAAACTACTGCCAAAAATTGGCATGCATTTTTTTCCCAAGAATTTTAAATTCTCGGTTTCTCATGTTCAGTGCGAATTAATAAAAAAGGCAGTGTTGGAGACAGTGAGCAAAGAGCACTCGCACAAAGGCTAAGAAATTATTTTGTAATTGAAACATCCCAGGAGAATCTCAGGTTACTTAACCTATCCATTGCATCTTTTAAAACTAAGTAAGAAGCATCATTTGCAGCAATGGTATGTTTGGCCAAGTTACACTTCTGGACACTTCTGTCCAGTAATAGGCTTAGAAATGGGCAACAGGAATAAGACATTATTTGGTGTATATGTACAGCAATTTCCATAATAAAAACCTTCGGATGATAACCTATGTTAGAATTTGGACCCACATAGTGAGGTGTGTAAGTGGAGTACTGGGGTAGATAAGTGTGATTCTGATTTTATAGATGGTTGAACTGAAGTGCAGAAAGTCCAAGTGGCTTTGCAGAAAGGCATGCAGGAAGTCAAAAGCAAACCAGGAACAGAACCTTTGTTTACTGGCACCCAACCCCGTGCTTTAAATAGAAAATGTGACATCTTAGTCTGAGCACGAAACAGACTCCAGAGATTTTCTAATCCTGAATTGGGTGTCTTGTTTGGAGAGTGTGTCCCAGAAGGGCAGCAGCAAATTGTGAGTGTTTCAATGAGGTTACCTGCCTCTCAGGAACAAAGGGAAAGACATTTTTGTGACAGAATTAGGTTTAGGTTAGGAAAGCAGTTTGGGCTAATCACAAGGCTCCCAATGTGTACAACTGCTGCATCTCCAACATTTGCTCATACTCATTCAACTTCCAGTTCAGAGGAAGCCAATCTGCGTCAGGAATTTGTAATGGCAACTGCAACCTAAAGCAAAGAGTTACCATCAGATCAAAGTTTTTCTCTGTTTTCAGCCTGTGTAGTCTTGATTGATGTTTGTGGGTGCTATGAAATATAGTGCTTGACATATCTGGTCACTTGATAGGATTATCTAATTCCAGAAGTGCTGTTAAGCCACATAGGACATCTTTTGCATTTATAGAAAAAGGAGTGATTATTATTTTCAAGTTTTAGGATGTTTCTCACTACTAGCTGACTCATGGAAGTATTTTTCTCGGAAGGTCAGAGAAATGCTAGTGTGGGGCCATGCACTTCCCATTTACATGTGTGGACATGTTCTTCCTGAAAGCACATATTTTACAAATCGTGGAAACTTAAATAATATTTTCATAAATTTTCACTTTACTAGTGAGATCAAACTTTGTTTAGGTAAATGGTAATCCATCTTTCATTATTTTCCTTTTTATAACTTTATCCACTTGTAGTTGAACACTAGATACACTGGAAATCCAGAACATACAAAATGTACACAACAGCAGTTATTTTCAGTTTCAGTGCTCATGCTTACACACACTGAGTAAGCATAGGATTCCTACTTCTAATGTGGCCCATGACATATAAATGATTTGTGAACTGTGAGTGAGGTTCTTGCAAATATTACAACAGATTGTAAAAGCACTTCTCATGCTGGATTCTATTTTATAAATTAACTAAGGATATTATTTTCTATTTTCCCATACTTCTAGGGGTGTCCTCAACACTGTGCCTTCTCTCCTACAGTGCAAATCATTTATTACTTATAAGATAGCTCAGCTGTTTGGGCTGCTTTAGAAATACTAATGTTTGGGAAAAATATTGAAAGAGATGTAAACTACACTGTCTTTAAAAGACACAGACGCCTTTTTTCACATATCTAATATCTTAACCTTGTATATTTTTCTGTGTAGCTTTAGCTAACTTAGCTTTATCTGAGGGTGTATGTTGATGCATCATTTAACTCATTCATCTTTCCTGTTGTAAAATATATTTCAGAAAAAAAAAAAAGTCAAACCTCTTTGACTCTGCACAGTAGGCTGGTCATGAAGGTCTATTAAAGAGTTCCTTTGGGAAGCTGTAACCTCATAGCTAAAATTCATGTTTCCGTAAGTGTCTCATATAACTTAAACTATAGCAGCTTAAATTCCTATGCCATTCCTAAAGTAAAATTTTCTTTTTACATTGAATGAGTGAAAGCCTACTAATCCTAATTGAACCATAGGCAAACCACGTCCATCTTTGTAGCTCAAAGCTGTCTGAAATTGAAAATAAATTAAGAAAAGGAAAATAGCAAAGCATACCTTTTTCTCATTTGATGTTACTCAGTAGACACTCAAATGTATTTTGATTTACTCATTTTCCTCGTCTTTTCCTCACTTATGGTTTCAGTATCGTTGTGTGGCTAATCTACAACTTTCATTTAAACATGAGCTGTAACAATAAAACACTTACGAGGTAAATTCATCACCAAATTTTGCATTAATAAATATGTTGTATTTCCTAGAAAATATGCAAAATCAGATGTAGAAAGCAAACACAAGCAAATTTAGTCAGAGATGCCCCATAGTGCCAAACAGCCCTGCACCAGAAAACATGTGGTACCAGGCTTTCTCAGGAAATCCCTGCTACTAACATACAAACCAGAAAAATACCAGACTGTGTATGTGTATGTTCTTTGTGTGCCAGCATTGGGTTATAGCAAAGCCTACAATAACCAGACCAAACTACTCAATGCTTTAAAAAATGAAATAAAATATGTACAAAGCTCAGAGGAAGTGTTTGCTGATTACTGTTTGTTTGAACAGATTCAATATCCCCACCTTCAAGTCAGAGACCACTTTTTGCTAAGAGGCAGGTACTGTTTGACAGCTTGGTTCTGTCTACCTTACTCTTCGCGTTTGGGCAAAGAAAATTTAATGTTTTCAAAGAGTTTTCTATTGACTGTTTTAAAGGTTTGGGGAGAGGTGCACTAGTACAGAAGTGATTTGGGTTTTGTTATTGCAGTGTTTAAGAAGATCAGCAAAGGCTGTTATTTTTCTTTTGCCTGCACTAATCCAAAACATGTGATCCGTAGAAAAAGAAAAGCCTCCAGTAGTTAAATTTTCTACCAAAAAAAGGGGTTTGTTTCCTTTTCAAAAAGTAAATATTAAAAAAAGTCTCCTGAGCTGTGTACAATTTGATGGATAGATTAGCTTCAAAGAGAAGATAAAATGTTACTGATAACTGACAGCAAACAGCTGCATCTGTACATTGCTGGAATTTTAGCTGTGACCCTAAGGTTTAAGTCCACCAAGATTTGCTGCAGTTGATGATGGAATAAGCTCAATATCATCCCAAATGTATCTCTTTTAATGAGAGTAGTAGAACATATATATTTTATCTACCATTCTTACTCCCCTTCTCATGTAACACTACATCAAAAATTTCATATTTACTGAGTGGCATTTCCTAAAACAGTGATTTTGATCTCAAAATCAGTTCTCAACTTTTATAGGTTTATTTAGAAACCATGGCACAGAAACATCTCCTTTTGACTGGTGGTTCGCACTTAATATTTTGATACATCAGTAAAATGCTTGTGTGATTTGCATAAGTTCATGTTTGTCTAGGAGATGGAAGGTAATTTGAGTACTTTGAATGGAAACATGGACAAGTAGTTCTTTAGAGGGATATTGTCCAGTTCCAGCCCTGTGAGAAAGACAAGAAAAATATCACTTCCTTTCTTCTACTTTTGAGCTAAGGCAAAATCCATAATTAGGTATAAAAGTGTCATGAGAAGTGACACCTGATTGTCATTTGCTATTTGTTTCAATTTTCATATTCTTTTCAGTTTGTTATCTTTCAGTCTTTTGCCTTATTCTTGCTTTCTAGCTCAATGATCTCATCTTCTGTCTTTAGGTTCTTCTTCCCATTTGCATGCTTTCTTACATGCTGTCCCTTCTTTTCCTTCTCTTTTTGTCATGCTTCATTCCCATACACTGCTTCTTGTTGCATGTCCTGAGAGTTTCCCCTTAATTTTCAACTCTGCTCTGAGATCAGTATCAATCCTTTTCCTCTGACTCTTTTACTTATCTTTGTCCCAAGTCTTAGCAGGCTTTATCCTTTTACAGTTGCCCTAGTATGATTTCTGCACAAAACTATTGTGTTGTCTCAGAGAGTCCTTTTCTGTTACCCCTAGGCGTACATAGATAGGCTTCAAGAACGTCACAGAAAAGACAGGCTTTCACATGAGTTTGTGTGACCTCAAGCCTATAAATCTGGCACCAATTCTAAACTAATTTTTTTCTGGCAATCAAGCTGGCTTTTAGCATCATGACCTTCAAGACACTTTAGGGCCAGTTCTGTCTATTACATAGGGCTTAGTTGTTTCTTTCAGCTAGTATAACCATGCATAAAATTTTCTGTGCATTATCTGCAATAGACATCAGGATCATAGAAAAGCAATAATAACTCCTTATGAGAAGTTTGTGCAAGTCATGGCAATGTCTACTGGTCCAGCACAGCTGCATTAGAAAGCTCAGAGACACAGGATTCAGTTTCCTGTACAATGAAGAACACTTTGCATAGCTGCAAGTAGACTCAAGGCAGCAAATGCCAGACCTCTGATTGTATGGAAGTTCTCTGATGCTTTCAGTGCAGAAAAGTGATCCAGGTGTGGTACTAGACAACAGGTTTGGGGAGAGTAACAAATGGCTCTAAGCGGCTATATCAAAGTCCTCGGTAATTTTGAGAAGTGGCACTTGAACCTGTGTAGCAGGTAAGTATGAGTCTTGTGCATCTCCAACAAATCTTGTAAATCTTCAAGAGGTTAGTTGTATTTTCTGCTTTCTTCTGTGTTACAAATTGTATTCAGCATGAATGAATATGGTTCAAGAAGATACCAAGAAAGTTCTTGCAACCAGATCCCCCAATCCTCCATTTATTGCTCTTCAACACAGCCAATATTATCAGAAAACTGGTATTTGACTACCTCAGTTAGGAGAGCAGTCTTTGAAGTGCCTCCTAAAATGGTACCAAAGGTGAACACAAATAAGATTAGTCTGCTTGTTGAACAGAATTTGCATTTGATAATTTTACTGTCAGTTCCATTTATACTTTATACTAAAGCTGCTGTGATGTGTTGTCCTGTTTACAGAGTGTACTTCAGAGTATAGACTCTTGCCTTCAGTACTGTGATTCACAACTACATTCAACCTAAACTCACTGGGTGAGAAGGCAGACTGATTCAGACTGTCATGACTCTGTCTTGTGATATATGATTTTGAATTTGGTTTAGAACTTTTCTTTAAAGGTTATGGTTACTCCAGCTCTTTCCCTTTGTATTTATTTCTTATCTGTTACATGGAAAAATACTTCAACCTGCTAAATTTTCCACTATTTTTTTAATAACTTTGAGTTCTCTGGGATTTCTTTGTTATCTGCTTTTATCACTATGAGCTTGGGATAGATTAAATTCTATCTATTCAAATGGGCTATTTCATGATACTGACAAAACAATTAATAAGATGATAGACAAATCCAGGGAAAGATGTGGAAGCCTGCAAGTGGCATACAGCTGTAGCTGTTTGATCCCCAAGCTGAAGCTCTAAAACCAAACTTAGACACTTAAGTTCTTGCTATAATTATGAGAAGAGGAAGGCATTTAAAAATCATCTCACAATTCTAGCTAAATGAGATGATAATTAGGAGATGCAAAAAACAAACATGCCCCTGACCTCCCACCACCCCTGTGAAGCTTAGGCACATGGCTCAGATCTCTTCAGTGCATTTGTTTTCCTTCTCTGTATGTTGAGAAGACATAGCAGTGGTGTTCCCAGAAGGGCCCTATCACAAAACCAGCATGTGTTGACACCTGGGACAACACCCTCCATCCTTGTAACACCTCTATTTTTAGACTTAGGCCTTTTGAAGGAAGGAATGCAAGGTTCATGAAATCAAGGCAGGAGAGGTAAAGGAGCATCAACCATTAACATAGTCGTTGATGCACTCATTTAAGAGTGGTAGTCCTGAATTTTAGTCTTGACTTTCCTTGTTGCTTATACAGTTAATGTTAAAGAGAATTTGGGAAATGAAAAGATACCATATCCCTTTCTGGCCCTGTTTCAGCTAATGGTGTGATAGGCAAACCTCTCCCCCACTTTTATATACATCTGTCTGTATTGTAAAGAGGTCCTTATCTTGATTAGTGGAAGAGATGGATCTGAATCCCCTCAGATCAAGGAATTTGTTCCTGGATCAGTGCATTAATGTCTATCCTGTTCTTTATAGGATGTAGGCTCCTCTACCTTCTCCTTCCTGGTGCATTTTATAGAGAAAGAAGCTAACACAATATTTTTCAATGAGGCTGAAAGGCTAGAATTCACCTGGCTTAGTATGAACAGTAGATAGCAAATCCAAATAAATTGTCAAAGATCTCTTTACAGTCAATGGAGAGAACTGTGAGTTTACAGGGCTCTGCGGACACTAAAGCAGACAATAAGGCTGATGTACTACACCCTGCAACTGTTTTACTAGCCACAAATGGAGCTGAAGGTGAATATCACAGCCACAGACATGTAAATTATAAAGCCTATTGGTAAGTGAAATAAATCCTAAGCAGTGGATCAAGCATGCCTGATGGGTTACACCCCTGGAGAAGGAAAATTACAGGCCTTTCTGAGTGAAGTACCTAAAATTCTCTAGGTAGTTGCTGAAGTCAGGGAAATAAGTAGCAGCCGAATCTCATTTTTTAACTGAAAAAACTGAAGTCTGGTTGTTCTAAGTGTCTAGTCCCATTTAGGATCTGAGATTTTTTTTCCTGTAAGGACTTTGTCCTTCCTATTCTTTTATTGTTACTATATAACGATGTAAATGAAATGCCCTCATACACCTCTCAGTTCATATTTTTTTCCATTTGCTGTGTTGAGATTAAATGGAGAAAAGGGAAAGAAAACCATCTGAACAAACAAAAGCACTGCTATGCTTTGGAAATAGTTTCCCTGCACATTGCAGATATATTAAATAGTCAAGGAACACTACTAGAGATGCTCCTGTAACTAATAGGTCATTTTATTTCTTCAGTATGAAAATAAATACCTTAATGTATAAAGGATGAATTCCATTCAAAGTAAGTTCTGGAAAGATATTTTCACAAATATGAATGCAAGCTGATATGAAAAATTCTAAGATTAGCACAATTTATTACTCTTGCAGAACAGTATTCTATCTCTTAAGAAGTTCAGTTTAGTGTGCTTTATATTAAAAGCATAAGAAGGAATACAACGGACCATCTTTTTGGGAGATCTAATGCATGTCAATTATTTTAAAAATTCTTAAAAAAAACCCCAAACAACAAAAAACAAAACAAAACAAGCCAAACTTGATGTTATCCTTAATAAATTAATAAAGATTACCATATCAAAGATGCACAAGGGACTGGGATCTTCAGAAAAACTGGGAAGTTTTCTGAAGCTGGACAAGCAGCTCTTGGATTCTTCTTATAATCCAAACCAAACAGTTAAATCAGCAGGCATTTACTGAAGATTTATTTACTGAAGATTTATTTACTGATTTAAATTGATGGCCTAGCCATTTAAAAATTCAAAACAAAGTATAAAGATGAAATGAAATTCAGTTTAAAAGGCATGAATTTTCTCTGATCTTCTCCTCAATGTTATTAATTAATCCGTATATTTGGTCAGAATTAAGGCGCTCTACATACTTTGTGGATAGAAAGACAAACCTGAGTCCAATAGTTCAGCTTGTAACTAAAAGTAATTGGTCATTTTTCTATCCACATAAGTGTTCTATGTCATGATGTTGTTTGGGAACTGGAGCTTGATGCTCTGAAAGAAACAGTATGAAAGGCAGGAGTGAATTATGCAAATAGATATTTTCTGTCTCTATGAGTTTTGAGGAAACCACTATCTTCATGCAGCTGGATGTGAAAACACAGAAAGCTTCTCCAGTTTTGCTATCAGCTCAAACCCCAAGCTCAGACTGTTAAATACTAACCCATGAGAATGCATTCTGGGACCATGCTAGAGAAAAGCTGCTGGCAGTTTCATGCAGGATTCAACTGTGTGTTGTTCTGCGTGCTCCCTGATCTCTGTCCCTCCCGAGGTGTGTGCTGATACTGCGTGAATGGGGAGATTACAGGGGAATAATTTCCTTCTCTTTCTCTGAATTCTAGCAGATTATATATACAGGGATCACTAGTCTGTTTGCACTGTGACCCTTGAAGTATTATTCCGGTGTTAATAATGAAGAAAAACAGATATCATGTTCCAATTTCAAAATGATGGTTTTCTACTAACACTGGTGCAGAGAAAGTACAGAATACTTTTGAGTCAAAATTAAATCAAATTTAAACTTTTGGTTTTGCATTCTTTTTCAAAGGGATGATTTGTTTCCTTACAGGTATTTTGGAAATAGTATCAAAAAATAGACAGCATTAAACAGGACAGATGCTCCCAGAAATTCATTAGATTATTTTTCTTTTTTTTTATTATGTGATACCTGGCATCCATCCTTGAAGGTTAGTAAGTTAGTACATACGCATACTCCAATGTCTGTAAGGAATGTTTGCTTTAGATAAGAATGCATTATCCAAGTTAGATTACATTTCTTTTAACCACAAAGGTAAAATTATGATATGAGTTCAGTAAAAACTGTAAATAAATAGAATAATTAAACCCACTTATTTTTATGGTTAACATATGTGGCTCCTAAGAAAGTAAGCTGGACTGAAAACAGTAGAAGATTTTGGTTTTGCCTTTTACAGTAATAAAAATAATAGGAATGAGATATCATTCAAATTTATCTTTTCTTCTTTTAATTAAAAACATCCTGCTATGGGAGATAAGTAGCATCTCCTCAGAAGGAATTTATGGATAGAATGAGTCTGTTCCATGTGACTCTGAGTCAGACATGATAAAGGATTTACTATAAAGTGTTATATATATATGTAATAATAATGCTCTTAGTTTCACTGCTTGAAGCGTTAGCTTTATTTCCTTTGAAGATACATATGATTTAAAACTAATTTAAAATACATTTTCATACTTTTAGTACCATTTTTGCTGTATAACTTTACTTTTTAAAGAGAGGGTAAGAATCTTGCTTATTTTTCACCATGCTTGGTAGCTGTTTTCTTGCTTCCTTTTTGCATTTTGTCAAGTTTGGGGCATGTTAGACTGACAGACTCTCTCTGGAACTGCTTCTACAAGTCAGTAAGGAAAGGCTGCAAAAGCTGGTGTGGGCACCTTCATGTTCCATAGTCTATTCCTGTAGAACACTTCAGTACTGAGAGCTTTGACACACATTTGTGTTCTTAGTAGAAAAAATTCAGTTTGCCAAAGCCCCCATCCCTCCACCTGCAGAATATCTTCTAGAGGCTTCAGCTTGCAAGACTACTCTCCGTGAGGATCTCTACAAGATCTGTAGACCTTGTGGTGTGGCTAACATGAGTTACCCTACAAATTGGGGATTTAGGGAGGTCGGCAGCAGAGAAGCAATACTATGCTGTTGGACTTTGTTTGTTTGCTTTAGAAATAATCAATTTGCCCTGCAGTTTTACCCCTCAGCAATAAAAGGAGTGGAACAAGCATTACCCTTGAGTCTTGAAGGGCAGTGTCTTCAAAAGGAAATCCTCCAGACTACACCTTGACTCTCTGTAACAGCTTAACCCCAGCTTTTCATATGTAAATGTAGGTTTTCCACTTTTGAACGCAAATTGTCTTCCCTGAGCTATGGTGCACATTCTGGGGCTCTACAGAAAATGGGCAAGGGTGCCACATGTTTGAAGCCAGACATGACAAGTCCCAGTCCAAGGCCAGGGACTCCTGTGTACCAGCTAGCTCTGACCCATCTCTCCAGCCTGGAACTAACCCACCACTCATGATATTCCCTTTCCCCATGACACACAGGGTGTCCCTGTCGAGGAAGGTGTTTTGGAAGCATTCAGCAATGCTGTGGTGGAACAGGGACCACTGGTCTCAGACTCAGCACTCTGTTGTAGGAATATATGGTGCTTCCTTCTTTCTTTTCTATTTCTCCAGACTGCATTGGTAGCTGACATATTTTTCTGAACATGTAATGGTCTTGTTTGCAATTTATGCTTATTGGATTTCCTCCACATGTTGATCACAAATTGAAATTAACAAACTAGTACATTCCACATAGGAGATGAATACATACCTACCCCAAGATAAATATCTCAGGTGCAGCAGCATTACAACACTGGGTGCAGCAGCAATCCCACTTTTAATCATTATTACTCTATGTCTAATTGTTCCAGAAAAAGAAAGAATAATAAAGTTAGAATACTTCTGTAGAGAAAAGGTTTCAATAATACAGTTGAAATTGTTATATAGCCACTTCTAAATCTCTACGCCTTCTTCTGGGGGTATGTTCACCCTTTCACTGCTCTTCTGATTCTAAGGCACATTCTGTTTGTTGGTGGTGGTGATGTTATGGTGAGTTACCAGCATTTGGAGTCTTTTGCCAAATGGAACATGATGCATATGTCATCAGTTTCTTCTCCTTACCCCAGCATCCACCTTGGGTCATGTTTATGTGTTTGCTAGCATGCTTTTACGCTTTGTCATTCCTCATTGGTCTGCAGCTCTGTATCACATCCTACTATACTATATACTGTGGCTTTTATGTATGTTTGTTATTATTTCTTTATTTTCTTTGTTGCTTTTGAAGCTAATTTTGTTCAGGTTCAAGTCTGCATTTCTTTATGGGGGAGTTGTTTGTAGCTGAGGGGTCTCCAAAGTCAAGCTTGTGCCTCATCTCTAGTCATTCTCTGTCTCTGAATGTATGCTGCATTCAGTTTCTCTGCTTCTGAAGTCCATACTGGAATTGTATTACTTTACACTACTCCATTTTGTTTGAGCTATAAACGTCTCATTCTCTACAGAGTAATTGTTTGTTACTGCAAGCTATATAAAACTGTGGTTGTACCACACAAAGATAACAAGAGGAAAACAAATTAGACATGGACACCTGGTCAATTAGAGAAATTACTGTCACAGCTAAAGCAAGTAAAACTAAGCTGCAGGCAGGTCAAGAGAAGTTCAGACTGAGCACGCCTGACAAGCCTTACTCCAGAAGATTTATGCATTCAGTACAGGGCTATGGCTTGTTACTGGCAGTGGCAATACTGTATTACAGGGCTACATGAGTATGATCCTGTGTTTGCATTGTCTGAAAGAGTGCTGATACATCAAAGCACTTAAAGTGTATTTATTCTTTTCTGGTATATTCTGAAGCCTGTGTACCCATTACACATTGGAAATTTTTATCTTTGCAATTATGTTTCAGCTGCAAATGTACAACATTGCAACTGAAGTGTGATGACTTGCCATGGGCAGGAGCTGAAACACATTTTGCTGCCCTGTTGATGGAATGACACAGTTGATATCACATCATAATGAACTACTTTTTGAAGAGTGAAAGAGTAGGAGTGGTAGTACTTGAACAGTTGAAATGTTTCTTAATGTTTTCTGCTGTAGTTGATGTTACTGATGTTATGGTTAAATGAATGCAAGGAAAATGAATGCAAGGAAAATGAATGCAATGTCAAAAAAAAATATACATCATCTTTGGTAGGCATACCAAAAAATAATGTCTGGACAGCATTTTCTCTTTGTTTCTCTTTGTTTTTTGTCTGTTCATCTCTTTATAAATATGGATACCAACTCAAAGCTAAATAAGGGTCTGTCATCCATGACTGCCTGACAGATTGCACATGATACAAAACACAGATAGGAGAAGACAGTATTTCTGAGTTTCTGGGGAATTTAAGAAAGTATAATTCAGTAAAATTTTCTTGTAATGCAGTAGACTGAGAAGATATTTCTGAGGTACATTTATTTAAAATATATTTTAAACAGTATTTCTGGATTCTGGGGAATTTAAGAAGGTGGAATTTAGTAAAATTTTCTTGTAATGTGTAGACTGTTTTGAACAGTTCCATCCTTCCTAACCTGGAAGATGTATAGAAGATCAAGGCTTTTCCTATGTGCATCAGACAGGAGGATTAGAAGAAATGGTTTTTAGTTGTTTTGGGTTTTGCAAGAGACAAAATAACTAGTTTCACCTGAGTCAGTCCTGGTTTTAGTGAAAGCTGGATTCTGTACATTTTTTTGTCCATACTGTAAACATAAAGCAAGATCCCTCCATGTGGACGTTCCCATCCCCCATGACTCTTCTGCTGGCTGTAGTCCAGTATAGTAGGTCAGGACAAGACTGATGATGGTACCCAAATAAATTAATTTAGAAATCCCAGTCCAAGACAGAATGATTGTGAATATCTTTAACTATTTAAAGCATTCATTCTGACAGAAAGGTCTAAAAAGCAAGTTGTCTTTCCTGCTTCATTTTATGACCAGTGAAACAACTACAATGAATGGATGACTAACAGAAAAGGTGAGGGTATCCCTGGAGACTGAAAACTGAACAACACCTGGGACAAATGTCCGGAGTCTGATCTCATCTTTGTTGGGTATGCAGTCTGATTGCAAAATACAGTGCAATCTGAAGCCTCTGTTCAAGAGACAATTGGGATTGGAATAACAAAGGTGTGGTAGAATAGGAATTAGCTGCATTGTTTGAGTAATGTTGAGTAATTTTCACAGTACCTGCCTAGGCTGTGCCTCACTCAACCAAGTCCTTGGTAAAACATTTCTTCCACAATCTGCAACTTTGTTCACTAAGAAAAAATAATGCATGGAAGGAAGGAAATGTGCTACCAGAACCATAACACCTTTGTCACATTGATATGACTTCAAAAATCACAAGCCATCCAAACAGTTTCTGATCTGTTTGTTGGTGTGGTTTGGTTTGGTTTTAAACTGCAAGTTACTAATTACAAAAATAGCTGCCTGAGAACAATCAGGTAGAAAATACAAAGCATATCTCTTAGATGATTTCATTGTTTTACTTGTAAACATCCGTTAGGGTATCGCATCCTGGAAAAGCCACTCAGTTTTACTACATATGGAGGTTAAGATTTGCTAGTTCCCATGAGCTGACAGGCCACAGTTTCTTTGCATGCACCTACAAGAAATACATGATCTTTTATATGCAGGTATATAAATAATAAACATACAGCAAGAATCAGGAAATTATTTTTCTCTTGTTGTTAATTAGAGCCATAACCCATGAATCTTCTGCCTCATAATCGGAAATGAAAACAATTAGTAAGCTGATGAGCGTAATTCACATTCAGGTAGGTGTTCCAAAGCTAGTGAATTAAGTCCTGCACTTCTCACAATGATTTTCCTCTAAAATACTTGCACAAAAATGCTTTAAGTGAGAAAAAAAAAAAAAAATTATATTATGTAGGCTTTATCCTCTCTTATCCCATTATCTTCTGTACTTCTCAGCACAGACTTTTTTTCAGGTGACCAGTAAAGCAGTACGTCCTCATTTAGAAAAATGCAGACCTGTAAAGAAGCTGATTCTGCTGAGGAGGAAATAACATTCTCTATTCTCACAACAGGTGCTGGGTTATTTAGATTCTTTAAAAGAAATATTCAGGCCTCATACATGTAAACCTTAATTCAACCCGTCTAGACAATTCAGCAGTTGTATAATATTATAGTGAAGAGACATGCCAGCAGGGCCTGACGTATGACAGAGAGAGAGGCGGAAGGCTGCTGTAAACAAAAAA
>NDXB01004017.1:90543-103247 GCA_002631895.1 Agapornis roseicollis
AAAAAAAAAAAAAAAAAGAGGAAAAAACCCCTAACTTTTTTAATTCTATACATATATATACTGTATATTATTTATATCTAAATGTAGTCTTTTGCTTTATATATATGCAGTGAAAGGCTGCTTTTAAAAAAAGGAAGGTAATTATGACATGCAAATTCACAAACTAACAAAAGTTGGAAAAACATATGGAGAGACTTACCTTGGCTCAGATGATGTCCTGATGTTCACAAACTGATTCTTGTACTTTGATTTTTCTCACTTTGGTCAGCTTTTATTGCATCAGAATAGTCATTCCTTCGTTTAAACACCTTCACAAAGAATGATGTAAAATAAGCATGTATATCCCAGTTAAATATGCAAACTTATCTGCATGTGTATTTGACTGACAGGTGCAGTGGCTTGTGCTCAGCATAGGGCCAAATTTTACCTACAGCTTTCCCACACACACTGAAACATGCACTTCAAGTGATTAAATTAGACTAATTTTAATTTCTTAGGTAAAGAAGCTCAAAATATAATTTAAAAAATAATTTTCTCTATTTTCTTAACAAGATCTGAAAAATCAGAGACAGTCTGCACATGATCAAAATAAAAATCCCTTAAGCCTGAGGAATGATCAGGCTGTATAAAATATCTCACTTAAGCCTTCATTTTATGCTTTAACCTAAAAAAAAATATTATTCTTTCTGCAGGGTCTGTTCTTAAATAATTCCTGGTTAGCTAAAAACTCCAAGCTTTCCTTTTGATCTACAATAACCAAGAAACACTTCACCTCATTGTTTCTCCTTTAGATTTCTCCCACCTCTTACATACTTGCTACAATATCTTCAGACTACAACATCAGATGACATTTTAATTGTAATTGCCAACTAAATTAAAGCATTCTTAAAAAGAAAATTCAAGGGGAGTTTCATGTAAATGAAGCTGACAGTTTCATGGATCATCATCAGAGCTGTTATAATAAACTGTGCTGACTGATTGACAGGAAAAAGACTGCATTTTTCATAAGTAACATCTCCACTGTAGTGAGCGATTGATTCATTATTGCATGTACAGAACCAAAAACTGTTGAATAAAGACCAAAAATTACCATTTGACTTCTGAATTTGCAGCATATGAAAGTCATTCACTGTACCCCAGTGCTCAGGTAATTGGAGGTGTCTTTTAAAAGCTCACAGCTTTGCAGCCTCCACTCACTGACAAATGTCAGAAGTTCACCAGGATGCTCCATTTGGATACTTTCACAGAATTTGTCAATTTCTATAATAAATAATATTTTCAAAATTTGTCCTGCAATCCAGCAGTGTGTTTATAGCCTCAGTCTTGCGGCAGTGTTTCCTGATGGGCTTGACCACTGTGCCTTTAACATTGGTTCATAATTCTAGTCCTTTATTGTAAAATAGATAGTTTGTAGGAGTTTTAGTAGATTGATTTCAAAGTTGCAGTTACTTTGGCTGACATTAAAAAGTCTGTTACAGTTTAAGATCAATCAGACCTAGAAAAAAAGACCTCTTTTAATTGAAGACTAGGATGTGTTGGAACCGTGGCACAGAAGCAGCTTGAGGGATCTACCTTAACAAATCACTCTCCCAGTACACATTTCAGCATTTTCAAGATGTCTTAGGGTCATGTTTACAGACTGCAGACAGAGCGTACATTTGTGCAGAAACCAAGTGAAAGCTGTCTCATGAAGACATGCTTTAATTTGGTCCAAGGCTCCTTTAAAATAATGCACATACCATTAAAACGAAGTAAAAGAAGGTTGTGAGGCTCATAATGCAAGTCTTACTATTGAAAAGCCATTTTTTTATTTTAATTATTATTATTATACGAAAGGATAAGTACTTTGGTATTCGACACAAAGGTGTGGCTCTAGAAGTTAGCACTGAAATTTCTCCATAGGTATGGCTAAAGGCAGGGACGTTGTTAATATGATTTTGAAATAGCATCACCCCACTCCTTTGAAAATACCTTTGGGATTATTTCAGTAGCACCTTGATGATGTTGCAACAATGAAAATAGTTAGGTCAGAGACATTAACATTCCTTCTGCTGTGCTGTTTGTGTTCCATGACTAGGCAACTGATCCCAGTAAACTAATCCAGGGCTAGTATTTTCCCCAATTTTGCAGATCATGTGGCAAATCCTTATAAACCCATAAATAAAGCACCACACAACAAAGCTTTTTTTTAAAAAAAAAAAATAAATAATTATTTTAGCAACAACTTCATTACCACATATAACATAAAACCCAGTTCCTAAAAGTGGTTTAAATTTGCTCAACTTTAAGCACCTGTGCGATGCCACTGGATTCAGCAGGGATTACTTGTGTGCTGAAAATGAAGCGTTAGGATTTTGCTGAACTGAAACTTCACTTGGCATTTTTATGTGTTGGATTAAACTTCAATACTAGTTTGTTTTAGCCAAATTAGCACCAGAAGTCTAGCAGCAGGTCTGGAGAAAAGTGAGGTTGAAATCAAGCTGCTTTTATGAACCAATCTTAATCATTAGTGTTTGGAACAGTAAAGTCAGATGTAGTCTTGACTATATGTATTAAATCCAGTGTTACTGGATCTCAGTAACTGCTACTTACTTGGGACAATAATTATATGCAGATGTGATTATGCTTTAAGCGTTTCAATGCAATATTATAGCCTGGTCCCTTTCTGGTCTTCCCTCACTTACAGTAAGCGAAAATTGTACATAAACTCATGAAATGCTTGTGGTTGCTAGATATGGCTGCACATTGGCAGACAGAGACAGTACCCATAAGTCATTCATGTATTAGATGGATGTTCTGATACCTCCTCACTGCTTGCATTAATGTATTAGGTCAGCTCAGTAGATGTACTTTCTTGATACCACATGCTAATCATTAGTTAAGTTACTTGTTACTTGGTTTTTCAGAGGTATTTGAAGACTAACAAGATTATGCTTTCAAACGGTCTCTTTTTTTAAAGAGTGTTTTCTAGTATTTAGAGCAGAGGAGAGGCAACCAATAATCTTAAATTTAAATCCAAATATTTATTTTCGGATTATTGCCTAACGCAGACTCTCTTTCCTTTGATTTAATTTCTCTCAATTCAGACTATATAATAACATCACATAAATATATTTTGAATCTTCATTGACTTATAAAAGCAATTTAATAGTCTGGGTGATTGTGATGTGTGAATACTACCATTCATAATAATTAGAGATTATTGCACTGTGTCAGAGTCCCAGCTCATCTGAGGCCTACTGACCTGCTTTGACCACAAATACAGGAATGTGATGTGTTTCAGCAGAAGTTTCATGTGGTAAGAACTGGTTGCTAAGTTTTTAACTTTGTTGCCTTTTCACCAGCATCTCTGCTGCTACACATCGGTCATTCATTGTGCATGGAGCTTCCCCTGAGCATTTCACAGCTTTGTCACACCATAAGCTGTTTTCTTCCATTCTAATCTGTCTGAAATCTATATGTGAATGAGTGCTGTAGTAGGTACCTGCTTTCTGGGCACAGCAATTTGTTTTCAGAAAATGTACTTAGGCCCAGATGAAGAAAGATTCACCCAAATGCGTTTGTGAAGTTGTTCCTATCCTTTTCCCACCTCCTATGCCTTCTCAGCTGCACTGGCACAGTACACTGACACAGAAGCATCTTCTAGCAAAGCATCACATACCCTGATGTGCTGCTGATCTTGGCAGCTAGCAAATTATCAGATCTTAAAGCTACACTATTTTGCTTATTAACTTCTTTCATTTTTTCTGGATTTCAGTTGTGGTCTTATTCAAACTGCTGAAATCTTCCCTGCTGCTGTCAGAGATTAATATATCATAGCATTAAAGTTGGGAATTCAATTAATTTTCAGATATGATAACACTGGTGTCTATTTCAGAATTTTCTGGAGAAAGCTGCAATATTCAAGTCTGAGCTGAAATAGAGGCAAAAAAGCAAAGTGCTCAATTCAGAATCTAGTAGCTGCTGAGAGCAGAGATGTAGCATGCAACTAAATAACATTTTTCCTTGTGCCTGCTAGAAATAGTTTTCTAATGCATCATGCAGCTGACACAAGGTTTCAAAATCCATTTACAGGGGTTTAAAGAATCCTAGTTCAGCTTGGTGAAAACTAGCAAAAATAGCAAGGGAAAAGGGGGCTTGGAAGCCCAGCATTTCAGTTATGGAGATGTCCACTTCAACCTTTACTACACACCTAAAAATCTGATAATGGCCTTAAATAAAGCCTGGTTGAATAACAAAACATTATGTAGAAATAATTATAGTCATTTCATTTCTCATCTGCATTGTTCTAAAGGGAACTTATAGCTTCTCTGTGCTACATGTGAGTGAGCAGATACTGCATTCAGTAGGCCATTGTGCTGATCCATTACAGTGATTCTGGTCCCTACCAATCACATTTTAATCTTGGATCTGTATTCAGCCTGGAAGAGTATGGAAACCTTGGACAAATTTCTTGGCCTGTTATACAAGGAGGTATTTCTTCTTTTAGCCATTTATTTATGGTGCTGAATAACAGAAAGTGCTCTCACATGAATGTGCAACAAGCAGGATGTCATGACAGTATATGTAAATTTAATGTGCTTGGTTGCAGTCTGACTCATACATCTCTGTCAAACTGTGTCTTTGAGGTCCAGCTACAGAGTACAGGATTGGGTAAGACAGAAGGAAAATGAGCCAAATAATACTTGGACTATATCCTGAGAGAGCAGAGAGTACAAATCAGCAGTCAGAGTGCTCCTCACACAGAATCCAAAGCAGAAATGCCTTCTGAGCCTTTTTCCAATGTATCAGGTTAATGGTTAGGCTGGACCTTGAAGTCACTAAACTCTTTCTTAGCAAGGATTATTAGATGCCTCTTACTGCCTGGAGCCCTGGTGAATTCACATTATTTATAATCCCAGTTCAGTTTCATATTTGTCCTTTTCCCTTGGTAAGCTCACTTTTGAGTGGCTATGCTCATCTGACACTGATTGCCCTTAAGATCTTCACGAACAGACAGGCAGCTCATGGCACACATCCTGTATATGAAGGGACTGAGAATAACAAAATGAGCTAAAAAAACATAGGGAAGAATTTCTCCAAAGCAATGCTGACTGTTGTGTGTCTAATTCTTACTTGAAATAATTGAGAACTGGAGACATAACCTTTCTTTGTCTTTAATGCACCTGCATTAAAATAGGGTAAAATTTGCTTTACATATAACCATCTCACCATAACCAGTAACTGAAAAATGTATGGTTAATACAAGTACTGAATTACTGAAATATCAGAGTTTAGGCCTAGAGGGAAAACTCTGTCTTTCATTTACTGGAAAGACTTTTAAGAGATTTTCAAATCTTTTCACAAGGCTTTTCCTTTTTTCTTTCGTCCCATTTTGCAAAATTCCTAGTTTTCTTTGATAAATGCTCATAAGAATTTTTTTTTCTTTTAATAAAACAAAAGGGGTTTGGATTATCATAGGTTATCAAGTATGTTGTAAAAAAAAACCATCATATTTGACCCAGAATGTCCTGGCTCTCAAA
Organism: Agapornis roseicollis; assembly: GCA_002631895.1. NCBI lineage: Eukaryota > Metazoa > Chordata > Aves > Psittaciformes > Psittacidae > Agapornis > Agapornis roseicollis. The sequence goes on from NDXB01004017.1 coordinate 96,066, forward strand.
GTTATAAAATTCAAAGGTTTTTACCACCTCACTGTTTCTGGTCCTTTGCACATATGCCCTCCTTTTCTCTTACTCTATAAATACACTGTTAATGCTTTGGGGCAATAACCTAGAACAGAGGTTTCTTTACAGAATTCCAAGTCCCATAGGCTGAAATGCACTACCTTCCTGTATCCTTGCAGACAGCAGCTTGTCATCTTCCATCACAGCAATAAGCAGTTGCATAGCACAAACTTCAGCTACTGTTTTTCACACCTGTGTTGAGCTGGATGTCAGTGTATACCTGTACTATGTAAGACACAGCTATTTTCTACTACAATCCTACTTTATATTTGCTGAAAATGTCGCAGATGCAATGTAGAACCCTGAAATAGGCTAACTAACCAAACAACATGGCTAATATAAAACAATAGGGTATGAAGAGAATCTCTTGAAGTGAGAAGAGAAAGTGGGACAGTACTGGTAATGCAGCTTCAACACAGACATATGCTAAAGGTAGCTTGTAAAACTACATGGGGATGATGAATTGTGACTTCTGAAATATCACAGCAAATATCTGGTTAATGGAATTCATTGGACTTCTAAAATTCCATTCTTATGACGGTCTTAGTCTTTTGTAGCTGTTGTCAGAGCAGCTATTATTGCTACACAGAAAACTGTGGTTATAGTCAGTTCGTATTTTTTATCTAAGGGTATCAAGTGCTTTTCAAATTGAACAAAGACTTCCAAATAAATATCCCATGTCAAGATCATTATTTAAGTATTGTATGGGGAAAGGGAAACATGATGATATTGGGTATTTTGCCTAAGGTGATGCATGAGGCTTGTAGTGAGACAAAATTGGAAGCAGTATTTTTTTTACTTGCTGGCATAACTATTACCCTCAAATAATTCATCTCTCACCATAGCTGAATGCTGAATATTGTGCTTTTAAATGTTTGGTTAATGTCCAGATTACATGACCTGTGAAAAACAGAAATGTTGTTTTATGCAAAGACTATAAATTATAGGAGTAGATATTAGCTAAACATATATTCTATAAACAGAAACATCTTTAAATAAATATTTATATCATGCTATTTCCTTTTTCTGAGGGACAAAGAGCTGTTCAGAAACCATCAGCTATGCACTGTTATTGCCTTATACTAGACAGACTGAATGATGGACATTGTATATTCTGCACTTCTTCAATTAAAAGATTGACTTCTATTCCAACTATGAAACAAATTAATATTTGTTATAGAGTTTTACAAAATACCTATAATAATTAAAGCCATAAAAGTGAGCTTATTGCTGCTTCAGCCAATTTTTAAAGTGTTTTTTTCCTTTGGAATTAAAAAATAAGAGTAGGTTTTCTTTAGGCTTGAATTTAGTTTATTTGTTCATTAGAACAATCCAAAGGCTTAACTGTTGATGCAACACTGTCTGAGTGGGGAAAGAAATAGCCAGCTGGAGGTAAACCTCATAAAGAGCTCCTGGAAAACAAGTTATGCTTATGGAATACAGTCTTAGATAAACAGACGTTAAGAACACTGGACTATGAGACTGTGGTGGGTTAAACCTGGTTGGTTGCCAAGACACCCACTCAGCTGCTTTCCCACTCCTGCTCCTCAAGAAGACAGGAAGAGCACTTACCAAGTACAGTCATGGACAAACCAGACTGGACTTGGTGAAAATAAATTTAGTTGATTGCTATCTAATATAGATTTCTATAGTGAGAAACAAAAAACAAACCAAAATCAAAGACCAAACCTCCCACCCCTGCTTTTTCTCAAGCTCAACTTCACTGCCTCAAATCCTGACTCCTGAATCTGCCCACCCAGAGCAGCACAACAGGGATGGGGAATGGGGGCTGTGGTCAGTCTGTAATAGATCCTCATTTTTACTCTTTTCTCCTTACACTTTCCCCATGCTCAGAAGTGTGTCCTTTCCATGGGCTGCAGTCCTTCAGGATAAAGCCATTTCAACATGGGTCTCACAGAGGTTCCTGTTCCTACATGGCACATATGCTTGCTCTGGCATGGCGTTCTCCACATACTATAGTGTGGGTACCTGCTCCATCATGGTGTCCTCTCCACAGGCCTCAGGGAAATATATCCTCCTGGAACCCTTCCTCTTGTGCCTCTGATGGTGTTTACACTGTTTCTCACTCCTCTCTGCTCTCTGGAACTTTGACTGTTTCTGATACATGCATTACCAGAGGTGCTGTCACCTTGGCTGAGAGTCTCAGCTGTGTCCTATGGTGGGTCTACTGGGCTGGCTGGACCTCAGCTGTCCTTACCCTGCAGTCCTCTGCCATCAAAACATTGCCACCTTCACACAGTGTATGGATGCTAAGCAGGCACTGGCAGTACTGACTGGATAAATGCAGAAGGAGGGCTTGAAAGTCAGTGAAACTCAAGCTAAGAATAGGATGTGCAAGGAAAATCTTGCAGTCATACTGGCATCTGCACATGGAGAGCACAATGGCAATGACTGCCATTTCCAAGCTCAGGAATGGGCCCACAGCAGCTGCTTGGAAAGGTCCTTGCCTTGAACTGGGGCTGCACAGTTACTCTTCCTTTTTGGAGTCACAGGTAAGAACTAGTACAGCTGAGGTCAGGTTACTCAGGAAGCTGCCTGATCTGTTTGACAAAAGGTCTTTTTCAGAAAGCAAGAAGGGACTTATGTCCTGACTGAGCTCCTTTTGGCTGCCTGGGGTTAATGAAGGAGGAGGCAAGCAGAGGTTCTTATCCCTCTGCTGTCTGGGGAGGTGTGAAGTAACATTTCCACTGCATTACCTGGCTGGGAAGTGTCCCAAGGCTGGACTTTATCACGCTACTACTGCTTTAGGTCTTCCATTTCTCAAATATTTATGAGAACAAAAGGGAGCTTGAGAAGGAGCCTATAGTCTCACTATGGCACTAATGCAGGCAATGGGAGATAGAATTTCTGCCTCTTTCTTCAATAAATAGTTAATACAAAAATAATACTTAAATATTCCTATAGCATGTACTGAAAAGGACTCACTTCCTTCCAGCTAAGGAAGAGCATTTACAGAGTGCCTTCTTTGGATGTAACAGGTTTACTCCTGATATAAAATGATAGGTAGATCATATAGGACTACTATTTATATGTAGTTTCAGTGGAAGATTCTCATTAATGACATATTTTCTTTCCTGCCTTACTAGAGAAGCCTGTATATGTAATTCTCAAGATGTAAAGCACTTCTTTGTTCCCCTCACCTGTCAAAAAGCAGATTTTACATGAGTGTGCAAGTTTTTGATATTTTATATGCTTTACATGTACAAATATCATTAGAATATAGCATGCACAAAGAGAAAGTCTGATGTCCTGCCAAAGTTTTATCTTTAAAGTAACCAGAGAACTTTTAAGGTTTCAGCTGCTATTAAAATGATGACATAGGGCATTATGTTAGAATAATGGTAGATGTTATATAAAAAAATCATCAAATTACTTGAGAATATACACCATTTACTTTTTATTTTTTTTTTTTTTTTATGTAAGTGTGTGTGTCTTTTTAAATTGTTAAGGCAGAATCTCAAAGTTTTATTTCCAGATATAGGCAATATAATTAACAGACTGGATAGAGCAGAGGGCACATTGATATTCTTGTTAATACAATTGAACATAAACATGCAGTATTAAACTGCATACATATTAATTTATATAATCNATTGTAAAGGTCTCAAAGTCTTATTTCCAGATATAGGCAATATAATTAACAGACTGGATAGAGCAGAGGGCACATTGATATTCTTGTTAATACAATTGAACATAAACATGCAGTATTAAACTGCATACATATTAATTTATATAATCTAATTAATATTTTTTTTCATCTATGTCTGCATCTCAAAAGATGCTTAGGACCACTTAATAGAGTCACAAATAAAGCAGGAACTGAATTTCTGAAGTAGTTTATTGTTGATCAATTCAACAACCTTAACTAGGCAGATAGATACTATGTCAGTAATATGATTTTCAGCTGCTGCTACACCTATTGCATCTTTTATGATTTCAGGTAGACCTATGCTACAGCAACTATCACTAAAATCTTCATTACAGTCAGAGTCCTGAGATTAATGTATGTAGAAACACTAATTCATTTTGGTAGAACAGACACATCACAATGGAAATCACTCAGATCCAGTTTTATTTCCTGTGGAGAAGTTGGGAATATTTCCAAAAATATTTAAAAAGTGATAGTCAGTCAGTCATGGTTTTAAGTTCATGACTGCAAATTTAGAACAAAAATTAACTTGCTTAATCTTTTACAGGGAGACAAAGAGGTATTATGGCATACAATGTTTTCCTAAATTCCTAGTATGTAACTGGATGTAATTAAAAATGAGTTTATATCAAAAAGCAGGCTTCGGAACTTGCTAACTGCAGAGGAAAAAGTTTCAATGTTCCACAGAGAAATAAAGCTGGAAGTGTAATTGATACATTAAAGATATCTAGAAACATAATTTAAAATTGAATAAAATTGCTAGTGATAATCTGAATCAGTGTTTGGGTAAAAGTAAGTCAAGTGAAGGCACATGAAAGGCTTAAATGCAGATTTTCTGAGGAATATTTTATTAAGAAAAGTTCAGAAATCCCATTCTTTTCAAACCATATCTAGACAACAAATATCAGCTGTTTACAGATTACTGAAGTTAAGGGGCTCTTACGATTACCAAGAAATGAATAACCTCCTCATCTCTTAATTTTTCATCTGCTTCACTTTGTAAAAGGAAGAAGGTGATTTGGCCTGTGAATTAAAAAAGCTCTTACTGCTGCTCCCAGGCCTTGTTTGGATATAAGGTACAGAAACTAATCTGGGACAAGAGATCAGAATCAGGAACTGTTCCAGCAGCCAGATGCCCTAGTCACAAGTTTTGTCTCTTATGCCAATCTATTTCACAATCTATTAATATATTTCCATGAGGGACCCAAACTCAAGAAAATGACTGGTGGGAAACTGTCTTTAGACATGAGAGCTATAAGGGGATGGAAAATGGGAAAGATAGCAAAGATCAGCACTCACAATGCAATCTTTTATGAAAGTGACTCATTCTAGTCCATGCATTTATCAAATAATAACTACTGGATATCAGCATTATCAGCCAAAGCATTGCTGCGTAGCAGTGAGGCAGATCCAGCTTTTCAGGGCTCTTTTATTCTTTCTAATCCCTTATTCCCACATAATCTCCTGTTTGCTCCTAAAAATACTTTCTTCACAGCTCCCATAATCTGGGTTATTTAAATAGATATTTCTTTCTTTTTTCCTGATGATAAACAGAAAATTCTTCCACATCCTAGGCAGGACAGTATTGCCATGGAAGGCAATGGGAGACTGAGAGCTTGGCCTAACAAATTAAAATATTTTGCTGAAAAATTAAAAGGCTTTTTTTTTTTTAAGTTTCTTATACAGATATCACTTTTTTCCTTGTAGCTGAAATTCTCCATCTCACCAAGTGTGACCACTTGATATGTCTTTTGCTCCTATTCTTGCTTTGTATGAATAGCCTACTAAATGTAAGGCTTTTTTTCACGTGTATCAAAAAGCATTGTAAATATTGAAAGCACAAAAGCATTTCTCAAAAAAGCCCTTCATGTCCCATATGTGAATTTGTTTAAAGTTTTTGTAAATCTATAAAGCAATCTGTTCAGTGTGTAGCAGAATTGGATGCTTTTACAGACCTAAGCATGCTGCTGCCTAAACATTTTATCCCCCGCTGCAGGATAATTTGAGCCCAGGCACTTCCCCATTTATTTTTCTTGCAGTAGTTATTTTTGAGGTATGTAGCCTTGATGTATTGCTAGATTTATTCAGCAGCTTCATATGATGAAGCAGATTGCTTCATTAAGTCAATCCTCATGCATTCGCAGCTCAAGCCATAGCTGTAGGACATGTTTCAAGTTAACAGTTTATCTCCAAAATGGTCCTTCATGTTACACATCTAAATACTTCCACTCCCCTTGTGCAATTCCTTGTCTTCGCTTCACATTCCCTGCAGTTTGGAGAGCAATACTTTCTTAAGGCAGAATGCATGCACACATACTGTAGCATAATGTGGGAGTCCTGAGAATGCCAAAAGGAAGCTTTCACCTTCTATTATCTATCTGTTATCTGTCTGAGACACCATGTCTAAGTAAAGGTATCCCAGATGTTCTTGATAAGAATTTCACATCCCACTTCTCAACATTAGCGTGTTACCCTGCTTTTAGTGTGCCTCATGTATTTTCAGAGTTTTATGTGAAGTAGTGGCCCCATGGATGCCTGTGCTTGCAAGTGCAACTGGTGGTACAAAAGCCTCAGACCCCTGAGGTAACTTTGAACCAAATGGAAAAAAAGCCAGAGCATAAGGCTAGTTAACCCTAAAATAGTTGTTACAAGCTGTGGGGTTGCTCCCACTAGCAATGGAATAACATCTTGATAACTGGTTGTCACATCCATGTGTTTCTCTTCTTCTCTGATGTCAAGGCAGTGGGGTAAGGTCTTCGTGTAGTGCTACAAGTATTTCAGCAAAACATAATATCTATAAAACATTTATAAAAATATTTCACATTAATATTTTCCTTATTCCATCCATTATTAAAGTGGTTTGGGTGAGCAGGTGCTCACTGTGTCCTTGAGTACAGTGAGTTTTATAACCATATGTTTCCCCAGCCAACCCAGCCTTTATTTCCCATAACTCTGCTCAGGTGATGATCGTAATGGATGTGTTTAGTTGTGATGGCCGAATCCAACTCAAAAGTGCACAATATCAGACACAATAGCCAAGGAGTAATGTGAGCAGCATGCCCTCCTCTAACCACAGTTCTGGTCTGAAGAATCCAACAGCACATTTAAGAGAAGCTTGACTTTGTGCTTCAGCTTGACAGCTAGTGCTAAACTTGCTGTCTCTGTAACAGGATTTTTGAAAATGTCATTTTGTACCTATGCAAGATGCCTTGTCCATCACTGTGGGTAATGGTATTACTAGTTCCTGCAATCATATTCAATCTTGGATTGGGAAACCAAGTGAAGAAATAAAGTGCTATGTCTATGAAAAACACTGGCAAATATCAGCATTCTGAGTCTTGCCTATGTAGTTTAATCTGTTGAAGATTGTTAATCTGTCATGAAATGCAGCTGTCCTGGGTTCAGCAGTTGCAGTCAGTTTTTCTTCTCTTTAGTAGCTGTGTTTTGAC
>NDXB01004018.1:0-16042 GCA_002631895.1 Agapornis roseicollis
TCCATAGCCCCATCGTAGAAGGCCACCAAATTGATCAGGCAGGATTTCCCCCTAGTGAAGCCACGCTGGCTGCCACCAAACACTTCATTGGTTTTCATGTGCCTTAGCATGCCTTCCAGGAGAATCTGCTCCAAGATTTTTCCAGGCACAGAGATGAGGCTGACTGGTCTGTAATTACCCAGGTCATCCATTTTCTCCTTCTTGAAAATGGGGGTTATATTTCCCCTTTTCCAGTCTTTGGGAACTTCACCTGGTTGCTGTGATTTCTCAAATATGATGGACAGTGGCTTAGCAACTTCATCTGTCATCTCCTTCAGGACCCGTGGATAGATTTCATCAGGTCCCATGGACTTGTGCATGTTCAGGTTCTTAAGATGCTCTTGAACCAGATCCTCTCCTACAGTGGGACCAAGGTCTTCATTCTCACAGTCCCTGCGTCTGGCTTCCAAGACTTGGGTGGTGCAGTCAGAGCCTTTCCCACTGAAGACCGAGGCAAAGAAGTNCTTGTGCATGTTCAGGTTCTTAAGATGCTCTTGAACCAGATCCTCTCCTACAGTGGGACCAAGGTCTTTATTCTCACAGTCCCTGCGTCTGGCTTCCAAGACTTGGGTGGTGCAGTCAGAGCCTTTCCCACTGAAGACCGAGGCAAAGAAGTTGTTCAGAACCTCAGCCTTCTCCAAATACTGCGTAGCCAGTTCACCCGATAGCTTCCAGAGGGGGCCTAAGTTGTTCTGGGTCTGTCTTTCATTTGCAATTGTCCTGGGTTTAGCAGTAGCAGTCATTTTTTCTTCTTCATAGTAGCTGGTGCAGCTGTGTTTTGACTTTCAGTTCGGAACAAAACTGGTAACAGGAGTGTTTTTAGTTACTGCTTGAATGTTTTACTCTAAGCAAGGACTTTGTGAGCCTCATGCTCTGCCAGGGAGGAGGGGAGGCCGGGAGGAAGCAGGGACAGGACACCTGACCCAAACTGACCAAAGAGGTATTCCATACCATAGCACGTCATGCCCAGGATGTAACTAAGAGTTACCCGGAATGGCTAGGGCTCTGGGGGTGTTGGAGGAGGTATTCGGTCAGTGTGGAGTTGGGTTGGGGTGTCGTGAGTTATCTGTTGGTGGTTGGTGAGATGCTGTATTCTTTTCCCATGTTATTTCCTTTATCATCATTATTATTGGTGGCAGCAGCAGTGATTTGTGTTATACCTTAGTTACTAAACTGTTCTTATCTCAACCTGTGGGAGTTGCATTCTTTTGATTCTCCTCCCCATCCCTCTGGAAGCAGGGGAGGGCAAGAAAGGGGGGTTGAGTGAGTGAACGAGATGCGTGGCTGGGTTTAAACCACGACAGCAATGTACCTGTAGAATCCCTTCTTGGTTTTTTTAACATCCCTTGCTAAGTTTAATTCTAACTGGGCCTTAGCTTTCCTTACGTGGTCCCTAGCTTTCAGGTATGGCTGCCATAAAATTTAAGTTACAGGCCCTGAAGGTTTTAATGCATGAAGAGAAGAGAGAAAACACTGCTTTTCCTGTTTCTGACTGTTTCTTTTTACCCTGGCTTTCTATCTTTTCTATCTTATTTTCTGTCTTTAAACATTTTGTACATGCAAAAAGTGTTTCTGTTCTCCAAAGTGCTGTTTGTGAATGTGTGTTTAGACTGAGGAACCAACATGATTGGTGTTTGTTACCCGTTTTACATCCCTGTTGCCAGGGTCCTGTGCCCTTACACTAAGACATTTACACATGTATAATTAGGATATTTTCCAGTAAACCAGCAACGTAGCAGGTTGAGTGCTATTAGTGAAATGAAACTCCTAAGTGCATTTGGAAGAACACTGATTACCAGGCTAAATAATCCAGAACAAATGACTAGAGTTTTGAAAGGCTAACAAACAGAAATGGCTAATAAACCCAAGCCTTTTGGAGTAGTTGTAGCAGTTGTTTAATTTTTACTTTCCAGGTTATTCATGCAAACCTAACAAAAGTAGGGTTACTGTAACGTAGCGCTTTGCATACTAGGGACAGTGATTTAGATGCTATGGGTGAAGTGCTGGTAGGAAGCCATAGCACTAATTCGTATAAAATTTGCTCATTTCCATGAAGGCTCCCGGAGCTTGCCAGTGTCTGCTTTTTTTAAGGGAATACATCAAAAGATACAGTTTTGACTCAGCACCAATAACACTGTTGTGTAAATAGAGAAAAATTGTATCTGCTACTGGAAATGGATTTAATATAAAAGCTTTGAAAACAACTCTTCCACTGCCCACTGAGTCCTGACAGGTGACTTCCTTTCATCTAGCATTGCTCCCACTCCAGCAGCTTGCAGCGGCCTCCTGGTTTGCAACAAAATCCATGTTGAGTCCCTTTCGGATCTATGAGCAAATTTTCCTTCCACCGTCTCTAGCACTTGGGGTTGATGTGCTCCTTCCCTTCTCCCAGCTTGCTGTGACCCTCATCCTCTTCCCATCCCATCTGAATTTGAGAAGCATCTTTCCATGCACCAATAAAGACCACCCTTCCTTTTCTCCTCCCTCTTTCTTCCACTTTGTCATCCACATTGCAGCCAACAGGACAGAGCAACCTTCCCCCTTAGTGCCTAGCCACAGCTCTTTAATCAAGACATATGCTTGTGGTGTGAGCACACACTTCTGCTCTTAGTCACTGTTTCCCTCACTACAGGACTTCAATCCTAGCCAGCATATTTGGCTTATTGAAGCAACAGCTTCTTTGTGTCAAGGGCACATCAGCTTTGTGTTAGGCTAACACATCAGTATTGCAAACAAGGGCAAATGCAGATACGGGTTTTATAGGAGGGCTCATTTTCTCAGAGGCAGCTTCTGAAGAGCACATAATGCCGAGCCATATGGCTGGAAACCTTCATACAAAATTAATTCCATCGTAATCTGGTAGGGTCTGTTTGTTGCCATTTTCCCAAGGATCTGTTTCGTGTTCAAAGAATCTGTGATATTCACTGAGCAACTCTTGTGTGGAGATCTGGGAAGATAAGTATACCTGCTGTTCCTAGTTTTTCCCTGTCAGATAAGTATAACCTTATAGCAGGAGGATTTTTTCATTCTGCCATTAGAATTATCATGCCAAAACAATGAGTAATGGCTGTACAGAAAAGGCATGACAGTCAATTATCTGGCCATACATGCGAAGGTGAATGCAATAGGTCTTGTAATGTCTCTGGCGAGATAGTTTGGTAATTTTGAGCCTTCAGTAGCCATAAACTGGAACTACTGCAGTAACTTTTCAGCACAGTGCTTAAAATCTAACAGGATGCCATGTTCTACATTTGATTTTCTCCCATATTCATCCTTCAGGCGTTACTGGATTGGGACTTTTTTTAAAGGGCCCTACTTTGAACTAATTATGACAAATGTTGACATGACAGCTGTTGCTCACTTTAAATTACCTCTTAGTCTGTTAGAATTCATCTTGAAGGTATTATTATAATGATTTTTTTTTTCCCATGAACATTAATACAACCTGTGGGAGATCTGGATAAAAGAGAAAATTCACCAATCCTGCCAAGAGAAAAGCTGATGTGCCAGCTGCTCTTTTCCTTTTTTTTTTCCCTTGTTTTTTGTTATCCTGCTTTCTGTAGTATTAATACAGCTGGTTTCCAAGGTACTTAAATAGGTAACAGGTTGTTAGAGCATGAGGAATTCTCCTTGTGAGTGAATAATTAGGATTGCTTCCTGAACAAACTGCTTCCATTACACAAAAGCTGCTGTATAGAAATAACCAAACTTTGTGTTCTCTAGAGGAGATTGTGTTGTTCTGTCTTACAGATATTTCCCAGTAAATCCAAGATTAGTGAGTAATTTCTCAAGCTGCCTTTTCTTGTGGTCAGTCTGTAGCAGAGCAAAGGAGTTTATGGCTGTGCTCCAGATGAAATGTCTCTCTTTGGGTGACATTGTGTGCTTTATAGCACCTCTCTGATCAACGCTTTACCTGCTGTGTTTCATTCAACATTTATAAATACAACCTAGGAAATCATGCAAAGTGATAGTAATAATTCAACCCAGGTGTGAAGGAAACCTCATCAGGTTCGTGAAAACTAACTGGTTGTTAATGTACATCTGTCAGAGTTCTGTAGGTACAAATAGATGTGAGTTGCAGAGCGGTTGGTGGGTATTAACTTCAGGGAAGGGGAATGCTTATTCCGTGACTTAAAAAAAAAGACTTAATTTTAGAGGGTAGCTCAGTGAAAAGATGCTGGTAGGTTCTGAGAGAATATGGAAGTCATACAATCCTTGTGCAGATGGCGTTGATCAAAACAAATCCCTTTCGATGCAAGGCTTATGAAGGCTCGATGAGGGAAGGATTTCAGAAGTCCTTTTTCGTCCATATGTAGTGAAATTCCTGCAGAATGGATTTGAGGCTTGCACCTGCTATAGTGTTTGGTAATGCTAGACGGCAGTATTAGCAGGTCATGATTAGGAGAAAGCATTACATGACTACAGAATAAACCAGAAAGCATCACACAAGCACAGAATAAAATAGTTACTAAGCTTGGCAGAGGAAGAAAGTGTGGAAAATATTACTTCTCTGCTTTTCCTGAGCTTAATACAGGTATTTCAGTACACCTGTTTTATGGATGGATTTAAAAGCGGATGGTTATTAAAACAGATTTTCACAGTTCATGGAGATCTTGTTTCTTCTTTTATTTTTATACCACTTTTATTTTTATACTGCTATTGTTTTAGCTCTTCAAAGAGATCATGATCAGTTTGAGCAAATCAACCTTATAACATTTTGCATTTTTGCTCCACAGAAATACCTCAGGAGCTTTTTCTCTGCAATGCTGAACTCTCCATCGTCTCCGCTGCACATTGATAAAGTGAGGCTAACTCTGTCAAAATACACCATCTGCGAATTCTCATCCTTCTTCAGGAAAGGTGTTTTTGACTATAGCAGCCATGGGACCAGCTAACTTTTGTGCCAGGACCTTTATGCCAGAGGAGTACAGTTGGAGCGGTGCCTTCACTTTTGCCATGCAAGAGAAATGAGGGGAAGAAGAAAAGTTATCTTCCTCCATACCTGGAAAGTTGCATCAGAACAACTCCGGTTAAAGACATCTACACCTCAGCCTGTGTCCTTTACCAGCTCTCATATCAGTGCCTGCATTTTCCTGGCATGGGGTGTACAGACTTTTTGTGTAAGTTGCTCTGTTAATACTGTATTTTCTTGCTGAGTTTGGAACCGCTCCTTAGCAGGAGTGCTTCCTTCCCATTTGCTCAGACAATTTGTTCTGATGGTGCGAGAGCATCTCGAGTTTACCATGGTGGTGTGTCATGCTGACAGAGGGTTTCTGAGCAGCCTTTTGGTTTTTGTCCAAGCTGTTTCATAAAGAACACATCCTCTTCTGTTGCCTTACAGCATACTGTCATGTTTGAGGTAATGCTCATACTCCACTGATATTTCCTTTTTCCCTCCCAGACATGTTATTTTAACTATTTGACTGTATAATTGTATAATTAAAGGGCCTGGGTAACTTGAATGTTTACAAAAATATATGCAGCAGAAAGAATATAATTTAAACCCTGTAAAAGTCTTCCACACTTGGTTGTTTTGGAGCAGAACGAATCACTTGCCATTAATTAAGAAGCAGAGGAAGCAATAGTTACCGAAGAATGCGGTCAGCATCTTTTCAGATTTTCTAATTACCCAGACTGCAAGTGGATACTGTGCACACACTGTACAGAGCTCAGAGCTATGCATAAAGCTAATGCAAAGTGCTGTATTTATTTCCTTTTTTTCCTGAAAAATAGCATGTTCACAATAGCATATTACTATAAAACCTGAGTTTCATTTGCGTCAGTTTGAAATTTACAGGATTTGACTAACAGTGCTTTAAAATTACTCAGGACTCATTCAGACTTGCACATGTATATACAGGTAAAGCTCCTTTTATATTGCTGCAGATCCAAATATATATGTATATATATACACACACTGTGACTGGAACTGAATATGTGTACATATTCATATATAATTGGTTGTATAAAAATCAGAATCAAACTACTTGCAGTTATTAAAACACATAATGAAAGGTAAGTTTTGTGTGATGTTTGTTAGGCATGTGAAGCATTATTTGTGAGTTGTCATCCTTGACTACCGGCAGGTCTTGGTAATCAAACTATTTCATGTTGTAGAAAATGATCATTAAAACCTAAAGTACCAACAGTGGTGACATTTTTATTTCAAAACCTAAATTTTAAAACCAGTGATGTTTCCTATTTAATATGATGCATAAAAATAACCAGGTTCTATTACTAAGTCTAGTCTGCTACTATAAGCATTTCTGACCGAAAAAGAGGAGGGGGAAGGGGAGAAATTTAAAAAAATATTAGACTGGATCACTTAAATTTTGAGAGTATTTTTATTATTTTGATTCATTTTAGTGAAAACAAAAGTTAGGGTAAAATTTCTAAATCACCGGAGCCCTATTATCAGCAGGGTAGACTGTAATGTCTTTGGATATGTCTGACTGTATCTGACTGTCTGACTTGGGCATCTTAATAGCTTCAGTTGGGAGCCAGGTTTTTAAGCATTAAAGTCATGGAACCTTAGAATGGTTTGGGTTGGAAGGGACCTTAAAGATCACTTAGGTCCAACCACCCTGCCATGGGCATGGACATCTTCCACTAAACCAAGTTGCTTAAAGCACCATCTAACCTGGTCTTTAACATTTCCAGGGATGGGACATCCAGAGTTTCTCTTTTTCAGTGTCTCACCACCCTCGTAGTGAAGAAATCCAAACCTGTGGATTCCCAAAGCATTCCCAATCTCCCTCACACATTTCTGCACTAGAGAATAGACTTCACCTGTGCTTCATCACTGACCCCGTGATCCTTACCATTCCCTGTACCTATTTTATACCTCTTCAGTGTCTCCCAGGGCCTTTCTATGCATTTATCATGCCCCTGATGAGGGGGACATGTCCTCTCTTCTTTCTTCACCCCAGCATTTGGCTTTGCTAGTGCTTCCCAAATCAGTAAGTGAAGGCTGGATGCTTGCTGGGTTTCTATGGTGACCTGAGTAACTGGAATCTGGTGTTGCTGCACATGTTTAATGGAAGATTAGTAACTTCACTTGGCTGTTACTGCCCTGATGGCCATATGAGTGCTTCAGAGGCCAGAACTGGGCACTGTATTGTTAATTTTCATATCCAACCCTAAATCTCCCTTCAAAATTAGAGTCTTTCCCATTTCTCCTTCCCTGGCCTGCCTCTGCCTCTTACCTCACTATAATTCAGTATGATAAAGATCTAATGCTTCAAGAGTTTTAAAATGTGAATTTTACATCAGTGTAGAGCGTTATTTCTTGTGTGCCGCTTCTATGAAAGGACCTGGCAGGCCAGGAAATGGCAAGCTGCTTTATCCAGTTTCCACAGATGTCCTACCTGAAAAACAACCAATAGTGCCAAGCGCTTCCCCATGGCAAGCAGTGCAGTGCCTGACAAGCAGAACTCCATATTGCCACACAGCAAATGCTAGCCTCTGAGAAGGGTTGAGCATGCAAGACTCCCAGAGGTAAGTCCCATGCTTCGTGTCACTTTGGATTTGGAGAACCTGTTTGAGAAAAACACAACCAGACAGAGAGTTGAGTGAAAAAGATGAATATTTGGTTTTTTTTCACATGAATTTAAAAGAGCACTTGTACTCGGCTCCTGTCTGCAGTACAAATTAATTCAGGGAGGACCAGATGCTCTGGTGGTATAAACCTGCCAATAAGGTGACTAATTTATGTTGCCTGGTTTATCTGGCCTGCAGTGTTGAATGTGTACATTGCAAATAACAAAGTAAAGGCCGATTAATCTCTCCATTTAAAATGTCATCAAGTTAAAAGCTACCGAAATGCAAGTGTAAGCATGTAATTAGGACTACAACCCCAGGCTACCAGCTTTTCCCACCTTCTTATCTGCCCTTCAATGATATCCAGAGTTTAATCAATGACTGCAAGATCAGGCTAAACTAAGAGGCATCTTTTAATAATATCAGCAGTAAAAAATACAGTGGTTCTTTATAACCTGCGGTCTTCAAACCCAGACTTCATGAGAAGCTTTCAATAGAAGCTGAGATGCATTTAGAAATTATTAGCCAGTTTCAAGACCTTCTAACTGTGTTTCTGTGAAGATATCCTCAGGCTCTCAAATTCTCCATAAATTTTATTTTCCAAGTATTGTCACTTTCAAAAAACACTGTGAAAGTATCTCCAGGGCTGGTACAGGTTGGTTGGTTTGTGGTTTTTTTCCAAAGTGCCTCTAGCTCAGTAAAACCCTAACTTGTATCAGGACTGTTTATACGTCAAGCAAAGTGTTCATTTAGGTGTGATAGTGTATACATTGGGGCCACTGTTGTTTCCTATGCAGCTGAAGTTGTGCCTCCATCTAAGTCACCGAACCACTTGGCTCACATCCTTGCTGACCCTACAGCAATTTTTTATCAACAGGGACACATAAAAGAGGCCAAAAAGCATACTGGAGATGATTCTGGGCTATTTTTTTGCATGACGACTTGACCAAGATGCAGAAAACTTTAGAGCAAAGCCTTCTTTTTGGTCTTGAGCCTCTACTTCTTTAACTGAAAGTGCTTTTCCTCTGAATATGCTGGTTCTCATAGGAAAGAGGTAAAGCAGCCCCAAAAGCCCTGCTGATAAAGGGACTGCTACTGGCAGTCCCTTGCTCCCAAGGGCCCCCAAATTCAGTCCAAAAACTGACTCAGTTGCTGCTGTTGGAGATGTGTTACTCCAGACAATCAGACCCAATCTTTCCAGTTTCATCAGCAGGCCTTTAAAAGCTATTGCAGAGTTCCTCTTTACTGTCTGTGCCACCTATACGGTATATAAAAATAAGAAACATATTTGTACTAGCCTGTGATAAAGCTTGAAATTTTATATGTTAACAGCTCACTAAAGCCCCAAAATTGGAAGGAATTAAGTATTTTTAACTTAGCAGGATTCTTATGGCTGCGCTGGGTTTGCTTTCTCTGTGTTTCCTTAGATCGTGGGCAACAAAAGCCTCAAACATTTGATAAGCTGAAGAGCAAAACTTTGGCTTC
The DNA here is from genome assembly GCA_002631895.1 of Agapornis roseicollis. Lineage (NCBI taxonomy): Eukaryota > Metazoa > Chordata > Aves > Psittaciformes > Psittacidae > Agapornis > Agapornis roseicollis. Next base: position 9,064 of record NDXB01004018.1, read on the forward strand.
AAACCCATCAAGGGAAATGGAAGATGTTTCATCAGAAAGACTTCATGAGCAATTAAGATTGATGGAGTTGCATAGGCCCTGAGATCCAGTGGAATGGATGTAATTCAAATCTGTTTTCTTGGCTGACCCTTGAAGTGAATTTTTGATATTCTGGATCCTGCCACTTTTTTTTTTTGTTGTTTTATTATTTTAAGAGACTAATTTATTATAATGGGTTGCAGACCTGAATGCTGTTGAAGATGCACTTTGTTTTCCAATTACAGCACAGTGACAACAAAGTTACTTAGGAAAATAAAGACAAAGAAACAGGTAGGGACCATGATCTATGGCCTGAAAATGGTTTTTATGGGAAATAGGGGAACTTCTCTGGTGCCATCCTGTCTACCGTTGGTTAAATCAGTAACAGAACTCATCCAACTGGATGAAAATACCATATCACAGAAGATACTGTTCTTTTGTGTTCTTGAGATCAGCTATTAAAGCAGTTTTAAAAGGAATGTGTGTGGGGAGAAGCCTTACTAAGGGATCACATGAATGTTTGATAAGATGGAGATGATTTTGGACTAGAGGCTTTAGCCCCATGTCTGGTGCGTAACAAGCTCTAGGAGCAAAGAAATGCCAGTGGCAGCATGGAAAGCCCTGTTTGTATTTCCTTCCTTATAAATCTGTTTTCTTTATAAACCCTGCCACTTCTCTCCAATGCCATGCTGAGAGCTCAAGTGTCAGCTCCCCATAGCACAGCTTGTGTGCTCACACAGACAGAGTTTCAGCAGCATTTTTGTTGGGTTTTTTTTGAAATACTGGTCTCAGAAAAAGAAGCAGGTCTAAGAAATAAAGTCTACAGACTTTTTCAACGTCCTTCTCAGTTTCTTGTGATAGCTTCTGTCTTCTGAGAGTGATTTTGTCCAAATGGCTTGTTCTTATCCTTTGTAAGTTTTTGATTATTTCCCTTCTGTTTTCTTGTTTTACAGATGGTTTAGAAGAATATGCGGGGAAGAGTTGAAGAAAAAGGAAACCCTTTATTATCTGGAGAGAGTTATCTTCTGATCTAGCAAAGTGGAACATGAGTTTTTGATCTTTTTACATATTGTGAACTTCTGAGCCTTCAAAGGTCTCACATGCTGCAGCTTTTGGGGATGTTATTGTACTTCTTCATGGTCATTGCTGTATTCTTTTCCGTTGCAATTAACATTTGACATCAGCCTTTCTTCAGATGATGTGCTTGAGGAGAGGGAGCCTTCTACTTAATGGTCTGCTGAATTCCTTGTTTAGGTTCAGTAGGTCTTTGTAGGACTCAACCTTTTGCCACCATTCTTGCCCAGCAGTGTATTTTCTCCATGTTAACCTGTTTCATTTTACATTACCTTGAGACGATATTAAAACATTACTAGGAATGCCTCTAGTAATGTGTTTTTCCATTTCCTTAAGATATAAATCAGGGATCACCGATTGAAATCAGGTTCTAGTCATGTTTCTGTTGCAATAGATGTTCTTGCTTTGTGGTATTGTGAATTACAGCAGAAATCTGAATCTCAAAAATGAGGAGGGGAATTATTATGTGACCTGGGAAATCTCAGTGTGTTTTCAGGACTTTTGCATCACTTTTGCCTTGTCTTTTATGTGGATAGCTAAGAGATGCATGAGTTAAATTGCTCCTTTCCATGGCGCAAATGAATATACCAGCAGCGAAAGCTTCAAGAATTTTGTATGGAAACTGAAAACATCTATGTATCAAATCAGCTGCTGTTCCCATTCAGTTTAACAGCAGATAAGGTAATGCACTACTACTGAAAAAACAAGCCATGGCGCACTTCCATCCATAACCACCTCTAATTCTGATCATTTTAATAGCTGAGCAACAGGAGGACTGCTGGACAACATAGGGGCCATAACAACCCTCTGAAAAGTTAGCATAAAACTGTGAGCAATTAGATGCAGATCTCAGTTTGTCCTGTATTCAAATCTGTCCAGTTTTGAGCTTGGGAGTATTCATTAGTACAGTGTAGATAAAAGAAAATGCTAGTTCTGGGAAGCAAGAGCTTCCAGGAGTTACAGTGGATGCCCTCTGTGCTCCAACACGGCAAGGTTGCTTAATAGTGTGTGAAATCAGTGTCTTGGACAAGCTTCCAGGCTGCCTGAGCTTATTGATTCTGGCACCTGCTTTCATAAGCAGGTGCCCAGGTTTATGTGTCCAGATGAAGTTACCTCTTAACATCTTAATTACATGCCAGACTTTGGCTTTATCTGTTGTACAAGTAGCACTGGGTGTTGTTAGAAAAGGCAATGGAGAATGGAAATACACCCCCAAAATTGCAAAGAAATTAAAAACAACAAACAAAACAAAGTGTATGTTCTAAAAAACATCTATCACTTGTTTCTTTATCTGTGGTAACAATAACATTTGCCTGGCATTATCTACTGAATGGTACCACAATTGCTGTACTGTGGCAAGTCCAGCAAATGAGAGCATCCTTCAGCACAGCTCATCTCATATGCAAGAGGATTTCACTTCCCCTGTTCTCTTGTAGTGATGGAGCAAGGTTTTAGGGTGTCAGTGAGAAATGCTGAGAGCTTGCCAGCCTTAACTGGGACTCTGTTAGTGTGTGTTGGCAACATGTATTTCATTCTGTGTGAATTAAATCAAGGGTGGCATTTGAAAGTCGTACCGAGTAGTCTGGCCTTTAAATTCAGGATGAAATTCTACAGGGTGAGTTTTGGCTGCTTTATTAACACCCATCTGGCATCCTGCACATTGCAGGACAAAGGGCATGTAATAATTTTCACTATATCATTATGAAGGTCGTTGTAGTAGCTTTCCAGCAAGAACTTGACAAGGCCACTAAATGAGACTGCCTCGGTGATGTCCTGGAAAATCAGTGGGAACAGGACTTTCTTAGGTTGAGTGATTTATTATCCTGGTAGAGGAGCTGGAATGATGTTATTGAGGCTGCACAGAGCGCTCTGCTGCAAATATCTCTCCTTGGAGATGCTGTCATAGTTTAACCTGGCAGGTAGCTGAACACCACACAGCCACTTTCTCACTCCCCCTATACCCCCAGTGGGATGGGGGAGAAAATTTGGGGGAAAAACCAGTCAAATTTGTGGGTTGAGATAAAGACACAAGTGGAAGAGAAAATAAAATAGGGTTAGAATATACAAAATAAGTGATGTATATTAGAGTTGCTTACTGGTCTTTGCCCAGACAGTTCCCAAACAGCCTTCCCTCCAGTTTACCTACTGAGCATGATGCCTTATGGTCTGGAATATCCCTCTGGCCAGTTGGGATCAGTTGTATTCATTGTGCCTCCTCCCAGTGTCTTGTGTCCCCTGCTTCCTTGCTGGTGGCATGGTGTGAGAAGCTGAAAAGTCCTTGACTTCGTGTAAACACTGCTTAGCAACAACTGGATCAGTGTGTTATGGACATTCAATCCTAAATCCAAACACAGCACTATACCAGTTACTAGGAAGAAGAGTAACTCTATCTTAGCCAAAACCAAGGTGTATATGCTGGACTTACAGTAAGTAATTTGTTTTGTGAGCCTGTGATTTGTCTACAATTTGGCCAATGTTACCTGTTCACATGGAAACTTTACAGCCTGTGGTAGGTGCCCATTTAAAATGCAGGGTACTAGAGGTGGCAGGAGGGTAGAGGCAGATGAGGACCAGGAAAGGTCCCTCAAGAGCCAAGTGTAACACCCTCTCCCCAGGTTAACCTGCCTGACAAAGCTCAGCATCCCTGATTGCACCCAATGGCAGAGGAGCTGCTCTGTGGTTTCCCTTGGGTTTCCAATGACATTCAGTTCCTCTGGTTCCTTTGCCCAAGCCCTTTTTAAGGTAAATCATGTTTCAGTTATTTTGGAGATTAAATGCACATGTTGTGTTGATCCATTTTTACTGCCTTGGTGTAAATTGTTTGCTGTGCTCTTACATAGTACCAGAGATATGGGGAAAAATCCAGAAAGCTGAAGTCCCCATTTGTTTTTTCTATTTCCTCTCATTTCCTCCAGCTTTATGATGTTCAAAATCCCCTGTTTTCACCTTCACATAGAAGTACACCTTCAAGGACAATTTTACACTCTGATTAGTCTCCAGGTAACCCAAATTTTTCATTCCCTTATTATTAAACCTAAGCTTGTAGCTGAAACTGAACTCTCATCCCTTTTCAAATTAACCCCTTAGCGCAAAATGTCAAGGATTTTCCAACTCTATCAAATGGAAGTCAGTGAAGCTGGGAACCTATTGACACCAGGGGGTTAAATCTACAGAATCACAGCTAGCGCTGTGACTTACTAACCCCTCCACAAAAATGTCCAAGAGCTGGTGTTATTAGGTTTTTTATTTAGGGATAGACTTGGGAGAAAAACCAAGCAACTTCACAGCTGTAAATGAAAACAAATAAAGGGCCTGGGGGTGGAAAGCAGCAGTAATGAGGTGCATCCCATCCCAACAGCCTTGGGCAAAACCAACTGGTTTATAAACTTTATTATAAAAGGTTCCTCCAGGTTTCTAATCTCAGTGCAGCTTTGTTGGGATGGGGGATGTGGTACCTGTGGCACTATGGGGGCTGGAGGGGACTGGGCAGACTGGTCTGGAGTGGCTGCCCATGGAAGGGCTGTTGGATTTGGCTGAGCTGTGTCTGATGGATCTCCCAGCTCCAGGCACGTTTCTCCCCAGCAGCCAAGTCCGGCTGCATGATTGGGTGTACATGGAACCATGGGAATGAGTGGATGCTCTTCAGTGGATGCTCCAAAGGGCCACACCAGGACACAGGAGGCACCCCCCTGCCCCTGCTCCCATCGCTGGAGCAGTTGACAGATGGTTTGCATGTCTGAGAAATCAAAGCCAGGGTTTCTGCAGATGCACGTGGTACCCAGGAGAGCCCCTCCTCGCCAGCTATTAGCTCAGGTAACACAAATAGGCCGGGAGCAGCACACCGAGCTTTTTGTAGGACTCCATCACCAAATGTTCCATCCCCACAATGCATGGGGTGGGAACAAGAGCCATGGCCAGATGGTGAGGAGGATCCAATGGGTGTAAGCAAAGCCAGGACAAGTGCTGCCTGCCCTGCTCCCAGCTCTGCACAGCAATATATCTTGTTCCTCGCATTACTCAGGTACGGAATGGGAATACAGCATTATTTTCTAGCTGTACAAATCACATGTTAGCTTAAAAAGCAAAATGTGACATGATGTACCACAGGGAGATGGGCAGGAAAATGGGACACTGAGGTTGGATTTGCAGAGGATGATATAACTTTAGGCATTCAGGGTTTTTTTTTGAGGAGTGGGCTCAAAAAAGACTTACGTGTATTGTTTCTTCCTTGGAGAAACACTGATTACAAGCAACTGTGTGGTCTTCCTTCAACCCCAGACTGGTGGTATAGCTTTATGTTATTCGAACTGCGCTGCTTTCCTCTTACTATTGCCTGTTTTTTCTTCTACAGAAATGCTTTGACAAGATTGCTTTGCAGCGATTTTCCCAACAGATCTGATAGTCCATCTCTACTGCAGAGGCTTTAGAAGATATTTGTTCAAGAGCATCTTCCCAGTACCACCAATTCTGTGAAAGTAGTAAATTGGGATATTAGTTATTAAATTCAACTGCACAAATTACCATTTATATCATTATAAATCTCTCTCTACTGAGCAACCGTTTTTATGGTGATGATCCTAGTATTTACATAGAAATTGCAGTACGCAAGGTAAATTATGTATTCCAACCTGCAATTTTTGTTGAGGATTTACACACGCAGAATAAATTATTTTCTCCTTCTTGAGCAACAGTAATCATAAATAACGTGCAGAAACAGTTGTCACCATGGTCTCACATGAAAGCTACGTTTCTTCCCTCTGTCACCGGCTGTAATTACAGTGTACATCAATCCCACCATAGGTAGATACGCCAGGGTTTGTTCTCCCCTTTTCCTCATACAATTTTAATGACGATCCCTGCTTAGAATACAACATTTTAAATTAAAATATTAAAAATTTAGAAGTAGATTGTTTCCCTGACAACACCAACAGCAGCATTTAATTCCCCCCCGTGTCATTTGTAAACAAATACATACAGTTGCTGATACTAGTGAGATAATGTGCCTGAGGCTAATTGTGCCATTACAAATATTTTGAGCCTGAGCTTGATAATGCAGGTCGTGGTGCTTAAATATGCATGAACTGAACTAATCCAACCTTCTTGCTGCTTACCAGTGTATTGACAAAACCTTTTGTAACAGGGCTATCTGGACATTATGAAACAGCTGAGTTCCACAAAGTTGGGTGTTGTGGGATGTGGGTTTCTTTGGACTTCTGGCGGCAGCCCAAAGGAAGAGGCCCATATAGGATCATGGTGGGTGCAGGTCAGATCCTGACAGCTTCCTTCAACCCCATGGATGTCTTCTGGGGCTTTGGGGTGGGTTGTACTTATGAGACACCCCAGACCTTTCAGAATATATGGTATGTAAGAGAGCTTTGCCTTATTAAGCCCTGCATAAAGATGGGGATGGTGGTCAATGAGAATGTGAACATGAGCCAACAATGTGCACTTGCAGCCCAGAAAGCAACCGTATCCTGGACTGCATCCAAAGGAGTGTGACCAGCAGGTCCAAGGAGGTGATCCTGCCCCTCTACTCTGCTCTCGTGAGACCTCCCCTGGAGCATTGTGTGCAGTTCTGGTGTCCTCAACATGAAAAGGACATGGAGCTGTTGGAACAAGTTCAGAGGAGGCCACGAGGATGATCAAGGCCTGGGGAAGAGAAGGCTGCGTGGAGACCTCCTAGCAGCCTTCCAGTATCTGAAGGGGGCTGATGGGGATGCTGGGGAGGGGCTCTTCATTAGGGACTGTAGTGACAGGANAGGCCTGGGGAAGAGAAGGCTGCGTGGAGACCTCCTAGCAGCCTTCCAGTGTCTGAAGGGGGCTGATGGGGATGCTGGGGAGGGACTCTTCATTAGGGACTGTAGTGACAGGACAAGGGGTAATGGGT
>NDXB01004019.1:0-14862 GCA_002631895.1 Agapornis roseicollis
CCCGGGCTCGCGGGAAATACCCTGGCACTGGTGTCTGCGGGTAAGCCTCTGACAAAAGCCGACGGCGAAGCCCTGCCGCCCGGCTCCGGGCTGAAGATCCCCGGCGCCGCAGAGGGCAGCGGGGCACGCCCCCCCTCCAGGCGCGCCCCATCAGGAAAGAGCCCCCACTGCCCCCAGCTCAGCTGGAGAAAGCCACTGCCCTTTTATCCTGCCGGATATCTGACCAAACACCGAATTAGGAAACGTGTAAAAATTAATGCGACCAGTTAAGTCACCAGCCCCCTGCTTCTTGCCCCCTTCCCTCCCCAGCCAGGAGCACAGGTTTCCCCACCTCAACTAAACCCCTGATTCTTCTCTGCAGTAAGGCCCCAGCCTGAATCGGATCCCAGGGTTAATTAGAGGTGTCCTGTCAGACTTGACTTCAAATTGAAAGAAAAATGCTTAAATATTTATGAAATTGACATTTACAGTGGGATGTCTTTTAAGGCAGAGCACCTCTCCTTGTGCTGGCTGGGGCTGCCATGGTGCCTGTTCCTGGGGTGGAAGGGGAACAATAGCTATTGCATAACAAGAAAAACAAATCTCCTTCCCCTTCCTCAACCCCAAGGCTTAACAAATAAATAGACCACATAAATTACACATAATTAAATATTAAACTCAGCTACATGTAACTATGCATTTTTAAAACTTTATGTAATAGAATATATTGACATTCCTCTGAATTATTGTCTCATTGGAAAATTGTGTAGTGTCAAGAGTCCCAGTGAAGGAAAACAACTAATTCCTAAATGAAGGCTTAGGATGTGATTCTAACAGAGGATTTGGAGATGTTCAAGCAGTCTTGGCTTGCTTTGAAATAGCCTGGTCTGAGCTTATATGCTAGGAGGCAAAGGTATCCCCTGTCTCAGAACAACATTACACTTACTACTTACACTCAACAGTGTTTGTCTGAAGTACGCCACTTCTATGGAGGTTTGTGGTTGGGGGTTGTTCCGGTTTTTGTTTTGTTTTCTGTTTGTGGGATTTTTTTAAGAAGGAAGAGAAAATGCTTAAGTTCTGATCTCGTGTAGGCTTGCCTAGTCCCTTGACAGAACACATTCTATATACACCCAAAAGTGAGTCAGTAACTAGAGCAGCCATAACACTGGAGTCACAAATCAGTGTTCTAATCAAAGAGCACCGTCCCGTTCCGCGGTGTCATCCCATGATGCAGCAGAACAGCCGACATTTCAAACAAATCCCAGGCAAATGTCAGTAAATATTTAATGTACGCTTTCATGTAAATAAGTTCTCACACCTATGTGGCAAGTGTGGGAGAAAGTCTTTGTAAGAGCAGAGAGGAACTCCCCATGCAGTGATGCGGAAGCTCACCTTCCAGATGCCTCAACAGAATTACACTTCATTATTTCCTTTAGGACATGGGGCCTGATTCTGGTCCTTGCTGAAGCAAAACTCTAACTGAAGTTGAGGTTTTGTTTTGCTTCATAAATTTCAAAAGATATTTCCGATTTACAACCCACTTTGCCTGTTACTTCACCTGACCTCGCTTCCAGCTTGCAAAGGAAAAATCACTGCAATTCATTTTTAAACAACTTCACATTCTAATTTTTTGCAATTTTTTGAACACCTTGATTTTTACATTTATATTACACAGTTTTATTTCTGAGTGATAACAAAAAAATGCAAATTTCTTGGTAAACACAGGCAAAAAGAGGAACTTCTGAATACAATTTGTTTCAAAATATTAGAACATTAAAAAACTCAAGAGGTGCTATTTTTAATTTGAAATTCACTATAGAATCTAATAAATGAGAGAAGTGAGGCGGAAATAATCATGTATTAATTCTGTGCATTACAAAATCTTTTCAGAAGCTATTATCAGAGCACGAGGCATTGTGGTTTGGATTCAGGGTGGGAGAAATCCTTTGTGCAACTGAAAGCTATTGTTCCTCTGTGCAGATGAAATTGTACTTGCAAATCTGCCATTCAAGGAAGGGAAAAAAGTACCTAGGCAGAAGAAAAGAATTCTACAAGAAAATCATTATTCTTAAAAATAAACTTCACTAAAATAACTTTTAGTTCATTGTTTTTTTGTATTTTTAAGAGGATCCTTTGCTAACAGTCACAGCCACTGACATTAAAACAAGCCAGAAAGGATATATGCATTATTTCCTTAACACAGAAAGCATGGAGAAAGGGATGTGTGTGGGTGTGTATGGATATATATATGATACGTATTTTTATATATACACACACATCGGTGTGTGTCTGCTTGCTAAAATAAATCTAAACTTAAAATCACTTCTAGTAATTTCCCTCTATAAGGTTACCTGAGAGATAGGTTGAGATACATTAGGCTGGTTAAGTTTTGATAGGTTACTAGAAAACCAAACACATTACATCAGGAGGAGCTTGGCTACCCTAACCTGCCCCCTGGAAACATACAGATATGACTTTTTCCCTTTAGTAAAGTAAGAAAGCAAACGAAAGGGAAGGTAATATCTCCCTTGGTTTTGATTCCTGCTTCTCCTTCCCTGCTTTACGCTCCAGGTCAAGTTAGGCTGGGGCAGTAGGGCCTGGGGATGTTCACCTTCCATGCACAGAATGTTCCTTGCGTTCAGCACAGCACTCCTGAACTGTGCAGCCTGGGCTACTTGTTGGCAGTTTAAGGTACTATCTTTAGAGTTAGTAAGAGATGGGTCTGCTATCCCCTGCCTCTCTCTTCACCCCTCTCTCTGAAAACGCACTTGATTCCAGGATCACTTTCAGCAGACATCAGTTCATCACCTGAAATGAGGTCAATTTAACGCTTTTACCGAGGAGGATGAAATCAGATGGGAAGATACATTTTGCTTCTTTTAGGGGTCAGAAAGATTAGACAAATTGACAAACACAAAAGGCAGATGGATTTCTGGGAACTGCAGCTTATTCAAATCACTGAGAAAGGTCACTGCAAGAGCCACAGATCTATTCATCTGTAGGGGTACAATGATCTTTCCACAACCTTCAACACCACAAAGCACTCTGGAGCGTCTCTATACCTTTTAGTAGGATTAATACTGTGAAGAATAACTGAATACAATCAAGAATTCAGTGAGTTCAAAGATCCCTTGATCAATGGCAGATATTTTTCTGGCTTCCTAAAGGCAAACAGAACTGAAGTTTCTGGTTAGAGTTACAAGAAATTGCAGCTATTATCCTGAATCCCACTACAAGATGATGCTGAAAGGCCAAGATGTCCAAGAACCCCAGAGAAGTTTATGGTGCAGAAAAACTAAGGTTGGAAAGAGGAAATTTAAAGAGCTTCAAGATTATCCTTAGGATCTGGGTATTCTTTTAAGTCAGTTTTTAGTTAAAGCCTACAGCATCACTGAGATGCTGTAGGGATAACACACAACTCAGGAAACTGGACAGCTGCATCCATGCCTGTGGAGAAGGCAGGTGGGATGGAGGAACAGAGCCTGTCCTGCCCAAAGCTGCACAGAAAGCCTCTGGGGTGGCAACAAGAAGAGGAGGGCATGGAGACACCACCACAGTGAAGACACTTCCATTCCCATCTCTAAGGACTCAGAAGCAACCAGAGGAAAGCAGAATGGGAGCACCAGTAAGTGGGTTTCCTCCTCTGCCCAGACTTTATGAGCCAGACTGAAAAAGATAAATAGAGAAACTCAGCTTGTCCATGTCACAAAGTGTCAGAGCCTGAGCCAAGAGGACGGTCAGCGATAGCCAAGCTTTATCGAGTATCTTCAGCAAGCAAGAGAAACACAAACTGTAGTGCCAGCGCTGATCTAATGCTGATGCTGAAGGCACATAATTTAGGGATTAGATAAAGCGCCCTTGGAGTCGAATCCCAACAAGCCGGCCGCCTCTCCGTACCTCGCTTGCGGAGCTGCCGCCTCTGCTCGCGGGTTCGGTCCGGGTCCGTGGCTCCGAAGCCGCCCCGGCCCAGGGATGGGGCTTCGGCGGCAGCCACCGTGCTCCCCCCTTGAGGGGTCGGGGGGCCAGGGAGGGTGTCACCGGGGCCCCGATCTGGCAGCGGGACGAGGGGAGAGAAAAGGGCCCCTCCCGTCCGCACCTCTCCTGTCAGACGGACCCGAGTCCGTCTCGGCACCGCTCAGGGAAACCCGGGGCACGGCTTGGCCGGGGGCTCCCGGTGCTTTCGAAGAAGCGGCCGCGGGGCGGGGAGGAGGTGAAGTGGTCCTCCGTACCTCTATCCCTGCGCCCCTCCCGCCGCCCGTGCAGCTTCGCGGAGACCCGGACCGGCTTGGACCGATGGGGAAGGTTGGAGGGAATGCAGCAGCAGCGGCTGCTCCCCTTCCCGCCTCCTCCATCCCGCTCTTCTCTCCGGCGCCGCGCATACAGCATCAGCCTGTCCGCCCCGAAGGACGGCGCTCCCCCACCCTGTCCTCCGCCGCATTTACCTGCTGCCATGGCGCCGCAGTCGGCCAGCGGGACGGGCTCCTCCCCGGGAGGGCTCAGCGCACCTCGGTGGGCTCTAGCAATCCTGCTCCGGTGCCAAAACTTCCCCCTTTCCCCCCCATCCTCTCCTCAGCGGAGACAAAGACGGCGGCAGGCACAAGCGCTCCTCGCAGCCCGCAGCCGTCTCCCGGCTGGGTGGGGGGAGCCGCAGGCCCGGTGGCCCCCGCGGGGCGCGCGCGAGGGCGGCGGATGCCGGCGCGCCCCGGCACTGCCCTCCTTATATCGGGCCGCTCGCAGCCCCTGCCGGCTGCCGCACATGGCCCATCCACCGGTTGCTATAGCGATGCCTCCCCTCCACATGTTGCTGGCAGCAATTGGCTAAGGAGGTCTGGGCTGCTGAGAAACCCTTCGCCGGAGTGAGGCGATGAATGGACACGGGTTGTGTCACTCATTTGGAAAAGCTGTTTGGGGTTTCTGTTGTGGATGTGTGTGAGGTTTTTTTTGGGTTGCATTTCTTTTTTTCATTGTTGTTATTGATTTTGACTTCCCCCCCTTTTTTTTTTTTTTTCTTTGTTTTTTTTGATTTTGGGTTCCCCCCCTTTTTTTTTGTTTTTCTTTTCCTTTTAATTCCCCCCCCCCTTTCCTTTTGTTGCCACTCTTGCAAGATGGAAGTGGAGGATACAAATATGACGGAAAGCCAAAAATAAAATCAAACAAGGACAGCAAGAAAAACCTAAAGATCATTTGCATGAAAATACAGCAAAGAAGCCAGCGAGGTTTCTTCCTGAACAGACTTTCCTCCGTGAAAAAAACAAAACCGAACAACCCATATACGGCCAAGCAAAAGACGACAAAACTTTTCTCCTCTCGTCCTTGTTCTCCCAATAACACACGAAACTGGGAAGAAGCCGTGTGCTGCAGCCAGCCACGGGACAGTGCCGGAGCTCGGCTAGATAAATCACGGCAGACACCGCTGAGAGCGGGTACGGTGCGGAAGAGCGGGGCCGCGCTGTGCCTGGCGCTTCACAGCCCCCAGTCTGTTAAAGCCGCTTTTCTGCGCAGGTGCCTGGGGCAGCACAGAGCCCTATAACGAAACGGACCCCGGAGTCTTCGCCGCCTCCCCCAGAATACAGCATGCCGTAGGCAAACACGCTGCGGGAGCACCCCGGAGGCATCTGTCCGCGGCGTGCCCCGGCGGTTGAGCGGGACTAGAACCTAGAGGGAGGTGTGGTAACTGTTGAGTGCGGGTCCTCGGGAGGCTCCCGCAACCCACAGCCCCCACGAAGCTTCCTCCCGCTTCCCTCTTCCCACTGTTTTCAGTTGCCACTACGGCTGGGGATGGCGCCCAGGACCGAGCCGGTCCTCTTCTGTACGGGGATGAGGCAACCCCCTTCCCGCCCCACGTGTTCGGGCGGCGGCAGCCCCTGCGCGGCCCCCCGGGCAAAACTCTAGAGAGAGCTCTAAACTGGGGAGGGGGAGCTGCCCTTCGCACCCGCCGCGACGGTATCTCCCCGTTTCCCCGCCCATTTCCCAGCCGCGGGGCGGCCCCGGCTGGACGATACGGAGGGGACGGCATGGGATGGCCAGGCCGGGCCCTCCCCCACAGCCCCGCCGCACCGGCAGCCGTCGGGGGCACGGCCCGCTGCAGCCCACCCGGCTCCAGAGGGAGCAGGCGGCTCTCCCCCTCGCCCTCCGCGGCTCTCCCGGTGGCCCGGCAGCAGCGCCGTGTAGATGTTCCTTTTATTCCCCTCTTCATCCCCTCGCCCCCGACCGTAGTCATCTTTCCGGCGCCTCCGTTAGCCTGTCCGGGAAGTCAAGGAAGGGCAAGGGCAGCGTATGTCTTAAGAGCATCTCCTCCCTCCCCCGGAGCGACACCTCACTTACACCTATAGGACAGCACCAAAAGTATCATCACCACCCACCTCACCGGGCCGTTCTGCCACGCTTAGAAAGAACAGAGTAGTTGTGCCACAGGGTCACAAACACACACCCGCACCTCCTCTTCACCTTCCAGGACAAGGAAGATGCTGTCTACACCAACCCCGTTTCTGAGAACAAAACTGGGAGAAGAGGTAGTCTGCACGCTCCTACCTGGCTTTTCTGCTCGTGGGAAATCCTTCACGTTCCCATAGATTAACGCAAACCTGGCTTCTCCAAACATTTAATCAGCTACACATTTAGTGCACAGTATCAATTTATTACTTTGTCAGCCTGATAGCACCATTCTTCAACTAATATTACCGTGCCCCAGTATGAGCCCCAGCCTACGTAATTTGCTAGCTAACCTATATTACTTGAAAGATAAATGAACCCACCACGAGATTTCATTAAAGGGACACGTGTGTTTGCATATTGATCCTTCTAATGAACTGAAACTGATAAATACTGCCATTAGCTTTGTAGCTTGTGTTACTTATTTACAAATATATTAATTATAACTTCTTGGGCAAATACTGCATCTTTTCAGAACTGTCAGGTGCTGAACAGGCTGAACATGAACTTGACTGGCTAAATAGCAAGAGATAACAAACTACTATTGAAAATAAATGATTTTTAAACAGCAAAGTGTTGAGAAATTTGTACTGAAATTTAAAATAATATTCACTTTTTTAATGCAATTTTCATTACTTTTATCACATGCTAAATAAAACCATCGAGGGGATGGCAAATATCTGTGAGGGTTATGACACAGGGAAGAAATTTTTAAACAGGGATTATTTAATGTGCTATTCATTAAAAATGTAGGATGTGATGGCAGATCGAATAAATAATTATCAATAGTTTACTAATTCCAAGTTTAGAAACTGTTCTTAAAGTTTTCATAGTATTGTTACTCACAGCCCATATTTGTGAATGAACTTACTTGTACTTGATAAAACCTCATTTTCAATTGAATAACTTACATTTACTGATCTAACTACATTTTCTTACATGATTTCATGCATTTGTACGTGGGAAAACAAAACTCTCCTGATATCAGCAGCATTTTATTATAGACCTTCTAGGAAGTTTCATGTCTTTTTCTTGGAAAACATTTGAAATAAAAAATAAAAATTACTTTGAGACAGTTTCTCTGAGTTTAGTGCACCTAAAATAGCAGCATTTTGAAGATTTGTGTTAACATTCATCCAAATCCATAGCTGTATCTGAACTAAACCTAAACACAAAAATTCTGAATCTTGCAATTTCGGTGAGAATGATGCTGAAACATATTCCCGGTTCGCATAGGACAAAACTCTTCTCTGGGAACCAGCAATGTTCATCAGGGCTCTTTAAAAATCTGTTCATAACTGGGAGCTAAAAACTACACTGACCTTTTTGCCTTCAATTCTGACTACAGATCTGTCTGCAATTTTATGTTTAGTAACTTCATTCTGCAAATGTATACACAATGTATAGCATGAAAAGATTATCATTCTTTTAAAGGATGTATGATAAAGTTACAACACCATTTAATCTCATTTGTTGTTTTGTTTAAAAGTTTTATCTGATATCCTTTACAGTCTTGCTCCTTAAATACAAATCTGAGTATGCTGCAGAAGGTTTTTCACAGATTTTCTGTCCACTAGGATCTTAAGATCAAAATTGAATTTCCTTCACTCCTATGACCAGAAAGTCTTTTCTAAATATTAACTTCCTATATACTTGTTTTTCAATTTACCTTACTTTAAGAATACATATACTAAGAAAGAGACAGAGCCCTCCACGTCTTGAAAATACCACTTTTCTTATAAATAAATCCAATCCCTATGACCATAACTTGAAAATGGACTTATCAGTAGTTTAACCACTAGATTTCATTGAGTTTTATGTCTTATATTCTCATGCTCATCTGTGAAGATCAACACCAGACTCTTTCTACTTCCAAGTAAATTCTAGAGCTCTTAGCTTTATTAAGAAAATGATTTCATTCTGGCTAAGATTTGAATCTAATTAATCTGTCTTACAGTTTAAAAATGATAACTAAATTCAAGCTGCATACTATTCTTCAGAGACAGCTTAAAATATTAATTAAGTAAAGAGTGCATTTTCCATTTATTTTAATTACATTAATACAGCTTCAATAAATAAAATAGTTCTATGCTTCATCAAATCAAACAAACTTGAATGCAGATTTTTCTGTTGATTACATCTCAGTTCACATTGGCCTTTTTGACTGTTTATTTTTTAGTAGTAAAGAGATGCAGAAATATTTGGGGGTTCCCACCAGTGAAATAGGGTGCAAATGTCTGAAAAGGTCAGCTCAGCCTTCTAGGAGGCTGATACAGCCCCCTAGAAGTGGCATTCCGATAGCAAATTGCTTATAAAGTTAATCAGTGATATAAACCTGGATGCCTTTATAGACATTTTTAAACAAATGAAAATTTTATTTTGTTACATTTTTCTCAGGTAAATTCAGAAAACCTGTTAGATCTCTCTGATCTCACTTGCTTGTGATGCTTACTGATCTACAGACAAAATATTACAGGACGATTGAATGAACTGTGGTTTTAATATTCAATTTAATTAAAGCTGATGTGTTCTAGATTAGCAGGTGAACCTTTTCCTGGAGATAAACCACAGACCAAGACAGAAGCAGTCTTGTTAGTAGTTATGTCAAAAAAAAAGAGTATCATTCTACCTAATTCAGTAATAATTCTATCGTTCAAACATTTGAGCAGCAGCAGCAGTTGAAGGAAAACTAAATATTGAAAGAAAAGTTTTAAAATACCTCAGGAGTCACAGCAAGTGTTTTGAAACATGTGCTATGTATATTACAGAGTGTTTTGAGTCTCTTTGTAATTTGGGGCCAAATCCTGCCCACCTCAATCTGAGAAATTTATTATAAATCAGCAACCCTAATCAGAATACCAAGCAGAACTCAGCAGTAAATGTTTTCAGGTCAGGCTCTATGTAAATCAAAATTTCACAATAAAACACTGGCAATATTGAAAACATAATTGCTTTGTGATTAGGTTTATATTCACAGAATATCGATAAAAATATTAATTTAACATGAAGCTAGATACCATTATTATGAAAGCCTGATCAAGAAGCTTCTATAAAAATGCCAACTCAACACCTGTTTAATGGTAAAACATTATGAGAAATGCAGGATTTTACACCGTGATCTTGTTATAACAAAATGTGATTATCATTGAAATGCTGAACTTATTTTATGCATCAGTACTGTACGTGCACAGAATTCAGAAAGCTGTTAGGTATCAGTTTTCTCTACTGTAACATCAGCAGATTAGTTTTGTTAAAGTGCTATTTTAATACTGTTGTGAAAAGGGTATTTATTTTTTCTTTCCTGAGATGAAAACAAACTCATACAGTTAACATGCGAAAAAGTATTTTCAGAATAGTAGCTTGTGCTGCAAATCTGTATAAGATCTGAAATTAAGACTTGTTTTTTTCTGCCCTTGACACAAATATTGCTCTTTCTATCTTATCTTCTAATACTGGTAGCCTCAGGACAAACACAGATTACATTAGAAAATTGTCCTTCATTATATTGATTGAAATTCACTTCCAACCTACCTGAATCTGATGTTAGATCATTTTTATTAGTTTTAAATTGTTTTCATTATAAGCTTAAAATAACAAATGCTTTTATAAATAAAGTTTTAAATCAGATGGTTTACAAAGTTCTATTGTGCTTTGTACAGTCTGACTGAGTTTCTTTTTGCACCAACCTCTCATTTTTGACTGCAGAGAAAGACCACCTTTGTGGAAAACTCAGCAATGCCTCTCACGAAAACATATTCAGACAGCATTTAAGTTGGTATACAAAGTTTCAATAAATGTTCGAATTACAGAGTACTATCTGACAACTGAAGTTCATGCACCGATAGCACTCCACTTCCTTTAGGATTTCTGGTTGATGCTACTGTAGCTTTAGGGTGTCTGATAACAGTCTTGCTTTTATGTTGTGAAACATAAAACCGTTTCACAGAACGGAATCTGGACAGCATTAGCAATATCACCAGTAATACTGGTCCTGTAGCTGGGCTTTAATGGATAATTTGGCAAAGATGGCAAACATCCAGTAAAATCCTTCTTATGCTTTCACTGTATGTAATAAGGACACCACCCACAATTCCACCACAATTCCTTATTTTAGAAAAGGATTTGCCAGGGATTCCTCTTCTTTTTTAAGTCCTACTTAAGAAATGATAAAATGCCCCTCTACTGGAAGCAGGCCCTTGCTCAATGAAGCAAGTAGGCACTATATGCATGGCATTTTTAATATAACTTAGACTCCTGAAAATATGAACACTTACAAAAAAGATAAAGATGATCCTGACACCAAAAAGGAAAAGAAGACTCTGACACTTTTAGGAAGGAGAATAGAGACTAAATAACTTTCAGAGAGTCTCTTTTTTTGTCTGAGTCATATGGCATTCAAGAACATGGGAAAGTTTGCCTTTTCTGGCTATAGAAACAGGAAGGTGACTACTTCAGTTTATGCAACCACAAGCTGTAATACCTGGGTAACTACTCACGTGTGATAGCATGCTAAAATGAGTGCATCGCACAGTCATTTTAAAAATACATGCTTTCAGTGTATGCCTTCAGATTACATATGAAATCAGAAAGATTGTACTTACCCTGTTTTGCATGTAATGAAGCACGCACACACACACTCCTTGGATTTTTTCAATTAATTTCAAAACGAAGTTCTACAAATTTAAAATTCCATTCAAACGAGTAAGACTTCAGAGTTGCTGCTTTACTGACAAAGTCATGTCAATCTGCACTAACCGTAGGTATGGTCTCTGTGCTTTTACCTGTACTCAGACACTTGGTGTTTTAAGCAATTATCACTGAAGTTACATCTTTTTAAGTGGAAGAGCAGAAATGGTGCTGATTTATAGAAAGAGAAGCTTTCACCCTTAAACAGTGGCCTTACCAGTGGCACCGAGAGCTATGTCCACATGCCTATCACTGGGTTCCAATAACTTCGGCAGAAAATGACAGGGTCATACCACAGCTTGGTAAGACACACATGGACAAGTCCCTCAAGCAAAGCTAATTGCAGAGGGAAAGTCAGAGCTTCTGAAAGGATCTTCTATTTATCACTGCTTTGTGATTTCCTCAGGCTTTTGAAAACATAGACCTTCTTGCCTCTTCCTTCCTTTTAATCACTCTGTGTATGATAACTTTGTTCAAGTTATCTCAAAAAAAATCTCAAAGATTTTTCTTAATTCAATCTCAATTTTTGAATTGACAGTAATACTAGTGGTACAGCCCTTTCAAATGCAGAGCTCAGGAACATATAGAAGTTCAGTGTCCCAAACTATGTATAGAATTAAGTTTTCCGCAATGAATTAGATACTCTACAACATAGCTTTTAAGTTTTATGAGTTATATTTCCCTGTGAAATTAAGGAAATTAAGGAGAAACAGTACATCTGGAAAAAATTCTTCTAGAAGTCCTTCCAGCCTCCCTCTGATCCTGTCTCTGGAGCTCTTGAAGGTCCCATGGAGATCTCAGGATGAACTTTCAGCATACTAAGGGAAGAGCTGCAGGTTTGGTGCTGGAATCAATTGCTTTGCACATGAAAGTGCAACTCTCCCCCTCAGACTCCAGGAAAAGAATGCCACCATCAAAGCTTACACCTTTTCCTACTACCTAGCTTTTCTTGTAGGACAAAAGCACACAAGGGCCTGACTTCCCAGGAAAAAAGGAAACTATGCCTTAAAGTACTGCATTGTTTAAAATATGAATGTACTGAAAGTTTCAAGAGTTATGATGATTAACAGAATCATTCTGCTGTTCAGCTCTTCAAGAAAATGAAGTAGATGCTGTTGATAAAAGAACATGCTAAGGCATTAAGGTCTTTATGTCATTAACACACTACTTTAAATATTTTTTTTCTTTAGCTAAATTAAGCCTTGGGCTTGATTATACTGTTTAAACCAAACATTTGATCTGGCATTACTGGGGACTGCTTTGTGGTAACCCTATTATCTATGTTCCCTGGTACAGGCTTGTGCCTTTCACCCTGCTTCCAAAATCCCAAGTCAAGTTCAAGGACTCAAGTGAGGTGCAACTGATCCCTTCAGTCTCCTGCTGATCTGAAACGGCTCATAGCAAGTAAAACTTATTTTCTTTTATGTTCATTATATTCATTACTCTACTGTTGATCACAATTAAAAATCAACTGAAACAAATATAATCTCTTTAGAAAAGTTGCCATAGAAACAATACCAGAGAATTCCCTTTAAAAATGTCAAGATTTCCCTCACATTTAAATACAGACTCCTCGACATTACTCATGTACCATTTAAAACTGCAACAAATCCAGTGAGTCATTAGTTTAAAAATATATCCATAAACATACACTCTTTCAAAGTTAGAGATGGTTTTTGTCTCAGTAAATATGTATCAAGACACGACCCAGCTTTTGATTTTATCTTGTTCTGTTCTACATCCCCAGAGAAAACTTGAACATTGTTGTATCTTGCTCAAACACCTGATTGAGGAAGGAGAGAATAAAAATCAGGAGTGACAAAACACACAGAATGTGAGATATACCAGAAAAAGCCAGTCAGAGAGGAAGAATATATTTGAACACATACTTACATGGTAGTAGACAAGATGAATGAAAAGAAAAAATGTCTGGAATGAGACACGGTGCAGATATTCTCTACACAGTGATAATTTTAATGTTGTATCTTAAAGTAAGAAAATTTTAAGTTGAGAATTTTCCTAATTTAAGTTAATTGAGGCTATAGTACTGTGCTATATCAGTTAGTATCCATTTCTTTGTGTGCATAACATTAATCTCACGTATTTTTCTACTGTGTCCTT
This sequence comes from Agapornis roseicollis, assembly GCA_002631895.1. Classification (NCBI taxonomy): domain Eukaryota; kingdom Metazoa; phylum Chordata; class Aves; order Psittaciformes; family Psittacidae; genus Agapornis; species Agapornis roseicollis. The sequence continues at coordinate 13,219 of NDXB01004019.1, forward strand.
CTTCCGTGGGATAGCTGGCAAACTCTGACAGATTTTGGCAGAGCAGAAGAATATCCATCTGCATAAGACACTTTCATCATATGGAAGCAGAAGAAAATAAGCTGGAGTCAAAGTGGAAGGTGCTTGGCAACAAATAATAATGTAAATTTAAAGAAAATTCAAAACTGGTCACAAAAAAGTCAATAAATAGTTTATTCATAAACTCTTGCATATTTAGAGGAGATAATAATATAAAAGCATTGTGCCTTCCCTTTGCATTACTGGCTCTGCTGTAGATAAATAGCATGGCTGAATGGAACTAGATCAGTGATAATAAAGACAGTTTTCTCATTTTCTTTGTAGTAGAGCCAACCTGAAAATGAGGAAAACCAACAAAATTGAGCTAATTTTTGTACTGCAGGCTCTTACATAAATGTTTTATTTATTTCATTTTCTCAGTGCAAGGGGTCTTAGAAATTCAGTTTTGAAATTTCAGTCTTAGAAATCATTCCATCCCTGCTTAGTCCTATTTCCTCCTTTTTTATCCTTCTTCCTCCATTTCCCCCTCCCATTTGTCACTTATCCAGGGAGAGAAATAAATATAAAATAATTCCAGTGAAAAAAAAAATCCAAACATATTTTTTAATTTGCTATAATAATGTTTTTGCTGAGTATGTAAAATTGTCAAAAATGCTGCAAATATTTCCCACATTAAAGATAAATTTCAAAAGATAGGAATTTATTATCTTTTTGTCACTCATTACTTTTTGTCATTATCATACTCTGATAGTTAAAATAGCCTTTTTTGTTTCCACTTCAACTGAATGACTTGGAAATAGATACATAAACCCTAGGAATGAAACTGAGATTACATGAAGGTGAGGAAAGGTGCAGTATCAGAACAGATATATGTAGAAGGCACCATCAGAAAAACGTATTCAGGAAGTGACACCACATTTTAAATTAAATTTTGATTATAAATTTCCTGACAATTTGAAAGAGAAACACTTGTAGTATTTTTCCTGCCAAAAGCAAAAAGGGCAGTGCATAGCACAGCTGTAACTGAAGTATCTTTGATATCTTGTTTCTGGTTTATTTCTTTATTATTTCTAAAAAGGAAGAGTAGGGTTTGGAAATATTTAAGTATATTTTTTCACTAGCAATGATCTCATGAAGAGTCATATTCCCACATTGTCCTGGGTTCAGTAATAGCAGTCAATTTTTCTCCTTAGTAGCTGGTGTTTTGACTTAACCTGGGAACAAAACTGATAACAGGAACGTTTTTAGTTACTGCTCAAATGTTTTGTTCTGACCAAGGACTTTGTGAGCCTCATGGTCTGCCAGGGAGGAGGGGAGGCAGGGAGGAAGCAGGGACAGGACACCTGACCCAAACTGACCAAAGAGGTATTCCATACCATAGCACGTTATGCCCAGGAGGTAACTGGGAGTTACCTGGAAGGGCGAGTTCTCTCTGGGGTGTTGGTTGGAGGTATTTGGTCAGTGCTGTTGGGGTGTTGTGAGTTATCTGTCGGTGGTTGATGGGATGCTGTATTCTTTTCCTTTATCATTATTGTTATTGGTGGTAGCAGTAGTGATTTGTGTTATACCTTAGTTACTAAACTGTTCTTATCTCAACCTGTGGAAGTTGCATTCTTTTGATTCTCC